>JABXWE010042741.1:0-23300 GCA_014611495.1 Limonius californicus | reverse complement strand
GCTGCAAGTATTAAAGTACTCTTACAAGTTTTTTGTTTGGGTTTTCATTCTGTGGGATTTTATACGAATAGTAGTTTTATTCAAACGGATAAGTATTTATTCGAATAGATTTACTCGAATAGTAATTTATTCGAATAAATAATTTTTTGAATAATTTTGTATTCGATAATTTGAATACATTTATTCAAATAATTTTTTAATCGATAATTCGAATAAATTCATTCGAATAATTATTTATTCGATATATCGAATAAATTCATTCGAATTAATATTTATTCGATATATCGAATAAATTAATTCGATGCATTATTTATTTGATATATTATTCGAATTATCGATACAACACACAGGGCTAAATCTAGCAGGGTTTACTACGATTTGCCTTATGATTATAGCGCGGATTATTTGAAAATGCATATTATTTATTTTTGCATATCTCTCTTTATACCTGTATGTGTACGATATCCACACTTTTGGACATATTGATACTAATTTTGCGCTGTGTATTTTGTATATTTAGGTTTTGTTTTGCATATTTTCGTAAACGTTGCATGTGTTTTCTTCTAATTTTCCTTATTTATGGTGAAATAAAAAATTTGTTTCAGAATTATATTAATACTGATCTTTTGCGTCAGGAATCGAGCGACAAGAAGCTTTTGATTGACCAACATGCAAAAACTCCTGCACATATCGGCAAATGCGAAAAACTAAGAAAATCTCAGCAAACATTACGTCAATGCGCGACGACAAGTTCAGGAATATCGAGCAAGAAACATTCTATGAAGGCGTGTTTAAAACTCTAATAGCAACTAATATTCCACTTAAAAACCTGAATAATGATAAACTCCGACCATTTTTTCAAAAATATATTAAATACAAAATACCTGATGAAAGCACTTTACGAAAATATGTGTGTTGTTGAACGTGTTTTTGAAATACAATTTCAGAAATACAACAAATGATTAGTAACAATTATATATATTTGGCAGTAGATGCATTTATGAGTTTGTTGGAATATTTGAGCAACTGAAAAATAAATAGTAAATAATATTTGGGTTAATTACCTTGTGAAACGATTTTACAAATACGAAGATACTCAGTCCAAAGTTTTTCTGCGAGGAACTTAGCAAAAAGCAACAAGTGATGGACTTTCGTTTTGAAGGTCAAGATCTGCAGGAGTGCAGTCCTAATTTCATCTAGTGAATTTTACTAACACCAGAAGAGAATAAGCTAGAATAGAATAGTGCTTCTATGTGCAAAAGTGGGTGAAGTTATAATTTAAATCTAAATATAGTCGCATTTGTTCAGCAATTCAAACAGTTTTTGAATTGGAATATTTTCTCATTTTAGACTGAGGTCCTCTAAGCGCTATATTAAGTAAAAAATTTGCAATTACAAAATTATTTAGACATTGTAACTCCATCAATGCACTTAAACCTCTTATTTTCCGATTACTGAAAATCATTTTCGTGATTTTATTTGTATATTTTTAGATTTTTTAACTCTAGGCAAACCAAAGTATTGTACAGCTATGACACTGGAACTCCAGTGTATGTAAATACTTTACCTACTGGTAGAATAGATCAGATCATTATATTATAATTTGTATGAAGAGTTCTGATTATCTTATATTATTGAAACTTCAGTATGAATCACAGGTGCCTGTTTGGTATGTTTAACAGTTTACTTCTAAATTAATGTATTGTAATTTATTTGCTAGTTTAAGATATTTAAAATTTTTAAGCTTAGATATATATATATATATATACATAAACAAGACTTCGTTGTTTTCGTTTACACTTACTTTATTTAAAAGTTAGGTTAGAGTTAAATCCCTAACAGACCAAACAGGTATCTCTGATTCATAATACGGCCATTGCCGTTTAGATATTGCAGTACCTTGTGATATGTATTTGGGGTTGCCTAATTTTTCGAATGGTAGGCTTGTACTCTTCCGTGAATCACCCAGTATAGTAAACAGTTAAATTTAATAAAATATTGCATAGAATATCGGAAATATGCTGATATTAACACACTTGTATCGGTAACTTACAAATTGCAAAGATTCACGTAGTTTATCCCTAAAAAAACATCACTCTTTTAAAACAACTGAACATGTTAAACGATAAAAGGCATATTTACACGAAAAACGACTCGGATATTACAGATATTTAAATGTCTTCTTTGTTACAGCACGCTTTTGATTATCACCACTTAAAGTGAGTGTTTTATTACAAGCTTTAAAATACACGGCATAATTTAAGCACTGAAACAAAACATAAACTTCTTCTTGTTAGATTACAGGTAGGTGTGAAGATAGAAACCTTCTGGCCGTGACGAAGCTATCTAGAGGCCCATCAATTAAAAGTAAACCGACAGCTGTTAGTTCGTCACAGGTGACGTCTCACACATGTCATCCGCCCATACGTCTGTTGATACGCTCCTTTTGTCTTTAATTTTGTAATTAATAAATGCCAAGGAGGTGTTGATGACCCATCATAATTTGATACTGCATTTTTATTTATTCGTCCCTCCCAAGGCGCCGTTTTCAGTCTAAATACGATGTTTCCTTGTCTGTAGTTGTTGAAAAATAATTATGTGGTGTTGAAATTATCAGATCGATTTGGATGTGATGGTATTCGACAAGGCCGTAGGCAGTATTTTTTCAGAGGGGGCTCAGCTTTGTATAACTTTTGAACTTGAATATATAGTCAAACGAAAGATCTATCCTGAAGTATCCTTGTAAGCCGAGAGGACAAATAAACATTTGCAAATTTCTATAGAGCATACGAAGCAAATTTTCAATGTTTATTATCTTCTCTTCTTTTTTGTTGTGTACTAAATTTTGTGGAATCTAGTTTGCAATTGAAATTACTTACCCCTACAACAAGTTTAGTGCAAATAAACATGTTGTTTGTTCATCCTTACAATCGCAGCCGTACTATAAAAACTTTGGGCACCTACCTAGCCATTGAAATTCTTCGAAAATATTCTGTCTAACATAGATTTCAAATACTTACATGCTAACTCTCTTCAGACGAACTAGAATACAATGAGATATAACAGGCCTTTAAGAAATAAAAGTATGGATTTGCATTGTTTACTATAATGCATTTCCCGCTTACAGATATCGCTGTTCCTGAAAACAACGTGTAAAAACTATAGAGTTATTAGAATTTCTAGCATGTGTCACTGAACATACGAGGTGTGTAAATTAAGTAATAAGTAATATTTTTTTCAATTTTTTTATTCGAATGAAATTACAATTCAACATTGTCGCCTTCAAACTAATTACCTTGAGAAGCCACACAGCGCTGGAGACCGTTCTTCCACTCCTTATAGCAGTGCTGGAACTCGGATACTGGAATAGCCTTCAGCTGGCTCGTTACAGCCGTTTGAATATTTTCCAGTGTCCCTTGAGGCGATTTTTCAGTCACGGGAAGAGGAAAAAGTCACAAGGACTCACGTCGGGCGAATAAGGCCGCTGAGGAGCCATAGGAATGTTGATCCTGGCCAAAAAATCCTTTATTGAAATTGCTGTGTGACAAGGCGCATTGTCGTGATGCAACACCCAGTTGTTCTTGATGTTTGGTCTCACACGCATAACCCTTTTTCGAAATCTTTCAAGAACCTCTCTGTAAAAGTGTTGATTAACCATTTGACCTTGAGGCACAAACTCTTTGTGAAGGATTCCCTGGCTATCAAAAAAGCAAATCAGCATGCATTTGATCTTCACCCAAGACTCGTCACCAGTAATGACACGTTCCAGACAATGGAGATCATTTACAATCGATTCCAAAAAATCAAGGTACCTTTCCCCTTGACGTCCTTTTGGTCCTGCGAAAGGTTTTTCGGAACCATTTTTGCGCAGGTTTTTCTCATCCCAATGCATTGGTCAAAATCTGATGAACGGCGATGTGAGTCAAAGAACTCTTCCCCAATCATTCTAACTGTCAATCGACGATCTGAATGCACAAGATCCCGGACTTTCTCGACATTTTCATGGTTCTTGAAAATGAAGGCCTTCCTCTGCGAGGTTCATCCTCAATCGACTCTCTTTCTTCTTAAAATGCTTTGAACCACCGAAAAACCTGGGCCCTTCACAAAACACTATCTCTGTAGGCCTGCCTAAGTTTTGCAAAAGTTTCCGTTGCACTGTGCCCAAGTCTGAAGCAAATCCTGATAGCACACCGTTGCTCGCAATTGATGTCACTCATTTTCAGAACGCACTAGAAAAAACTGTTTCACGAAAAAAATCGCTATGGACAACCAAATAACTCTAGAGTTCAAACTCGTACTGAAGGCGTATCACATGTTCGTCTGACGCCCCTTCCACTCCCGCGTCCTCAGTGTTGCCAGATCGAACACTACGCTACCAGTCTCATTACTTAATCTACAAACCTCGTATTTACCCTAAGCAAAGTTTACTTAAACACAGCTGTAAAGGACTTTAATTCAAATAAGGTATTAGTAATTGGAATGTTTTAGATTGAATATTGCAATTTGCGATGGTATTTATGTGCTGCAGATGTGATCTTTAGATAATCCTTAAATTCATAACGGTTTCTTATAATTTAAACTATGAACACAGTTTCTTGAATCAAATTCTTCCAGTGCCGAATATTTACTTCTTGAAATGTTTTTAGGAGTAATCACAAGAATTTAAGATTTAAAGTAAAATGATAAAATCAAAGAAAGAAGCGACGTTGTATAATGAGAACTACTCTAATCGAATTTCCGATAACTAGGAACAGGTGAAAAAATCTAAGAAGACCTAGGAACAAATGGAAAGATCAACTAGAATAAACACAGAATCAAACCTAGTATTGCAACGGACTTATGTATAAAGTGTGAAAGAAAAGAAGAAAGTAAGAAAAACTAAGGAGCCACAAGACGACAAGAAAATAATCTAGAATGCCGTACGTAATATATATGTTTAATTTCATAGCAGATAACGGTTAATTTAAGATTTTAACTGAAGATTTTGATTCAAGTTGTTTGTAATCTGCGACAGACTGTTAACGAATTTTAAGGACCCTGAAATTACTAGCCGAATTATCCCACATAAAATTGAATTTCCTAAGATTCTAGATAGAGGGCGGGGATGGCTCAGTGGTAGAGAGCAAAGGTTTGGATGCAATAGTCCAAACGCTTCCCGGTTCGTATCTCCCCAGGGTCGGAAAGTTTTCTAATTCCCTGGGAGATCGGTACTGGGTCCCAGTCTCCATTTGCCATTGGGGATCAAATTAATGGCACTCCTCGAATTACGGTCGGATTAGAGGAGTAACAAGATCATAAACAAAAACATTCACACACAACACGCCTCGACACTGCGCAAGCGGTACAAACGAGGATCATGATAAAGAAAGAAAGAAAGATTCTAGATATTGTTATCACATACATTGTTGGAAATACATTTTCTTCTTACTGAATCTGTAACATAAACGCATTGTCATTTTTTTTGCAATCGCAATTCATAAATTAATGTAATTAGGATGTGCTACTTCCTAGTAGTCAAAATATTCTTCATTCGATTCTTTCATATTATTCAATAAACGCTGTTGAGCGTGTATACGAGGGCGGCCTTTTAAGTTTTTACAAAAACTGCGAAAGAAAAAGCTTTCGGAAGAAACTGTTTTATTGCTTTTCAAAATATTCGCCTTTAAGATTTATACACTTCTGCATGCGTTCAAATCAATTGTCGAAACATTTTTTCCACTCTGAAGTTGGTACCTCAAAAACATGATTTTTGAAGGCTTCAACAGCTTCTTGAGGTGATGAAAATCGCTGTCCACGGATTTTTTGTTTGACATTCGGGAACAAAAAGAATTCGTTAACAACACAACAAGCGATTTTCTTGGTAGTGCTTCGTGAACGAACAACTTTTGTGGGATTCGGTTCGTCTTGGAACACCCAAACAGTGAATTGTTGCTTAGTTTCCGGTTCATACGAATATATCCAAGTTTGGTCAACTGTTACGATGTTGTATACAGATTTTGCGGTTCCTCGATCGAATTTTTTGAGCTTTTCCTTACGCCAATTAACACGAGCCTTTTTTGAACTTCGGTCAAAGTATGCGGAATCCATCGGGAACAGATCTTTTTCACAGCTAAATGTTCATGCAAAATCGAATGTACTGCAGTCTTCGATATACCTAAGGATGCCTCTAGCTTGCTGGAAGTCATTTGCTGATCTGCTTCAATCATGATACGCACAGCATCGATGTTTTTTGGAATAGCAACCGATTTTGGTCGACCTTCACGATATCCATCACTGACGGACGCACAACAACGACGAAATTCTGAAAAACAATTGTGAACAGTCTTTTCGGATGGTGCTTCATTACCAATTTTTCCTGTATAATTTAGTGCATATTACTAGTATATTTGTCCAACTTTAGTTATATCTAAAACGATTTCTAGGTTTTAATACCGTAATTAGCTGCTCCACACACAATGTTATATCTGTGCTGGAAAGAATTGTATCTTATTATGTAGTACTAAAATCTGCATTATTATTTTTATATTTTCAAAATTTCCATTTAGTTACATTTGAACGGTACATTCATCTAAGAAACAAAAAAACTATTTATTGCCGTGGATAACAATTTAACAATAATTAAGGAAGCAGTATCATGCATAGTAATGTACAACTCAAAAAATTATGTAAACTGTACATATCTTGTACAGATTTTAATGTGACGCGTATTCTGAATGGCACATTCTACTTATGTATGTACACTCTAGATATTAAAAAACCTTAGAGTTGGTTTTGTATCTGGTTTGCTTCAAATTGTAACCATATTGTCCTTCGTACTGCTATTCTACATTGTCGGTCCCGTGATTCCATGAGATGTATATCTAGAGAGCGTCTTACAGTAAGGGTGTAGTACAGGCTCTTACGTACGGACACCAGTGGTGCAAAACACATCTACTTAGAATTGCTTTCAAGATACTCGGCACCTGTCAATCATAATGTATACCGCCTTTTGTTGTACAAACCGCTTATCAGTGATATCTACTATTTAAGAATTAGCTGGACATCCTTTGCCTCGATCTATTTCATTTAAGCAAACTTACACTTCCGTTCAGTGGCTTACATTTGGGCCAGGCCTCATAAGGTTTGTATAGTCCATATGAGCTTGTACTACACTCTCACCGTGAGACGTTCTATAGATATAATTACACAAGTATTGTACATATATTTTTTACTGTGCTACACTGCAAAATATAATACAATTTGTTTTCTGGAAGTGGTTGCCAATCTATTTATAATTCCAATGTAACAATATCACTTGAAAAGGTAATTTGTAAATTATCTTATGGATTTGCGTGGATACATAAATTTTCAGTCTTTAAACAATGGGCATGTGTGTAGTTATATCTAAAGTAGAATTACAGCTGTTACAAATACCTATATGGCGTATTTACATCGTTTATGATACCTTTAATCGTCTAAAAGAAACAACTTTTTTTTGGAGGAGGAAGTACCCACCGTGTTTTAGTGTTAGTTTTACACTCAGGTATTTTGATTCATATTTTTTCGTACTATATGTGCCTATACGAAAATTTTAATGTTTCAACCAAAGTGTCTGTTTTAAATCCCTAGGAATCTAAAAACGAAGTTTTGAAAAGTTGCCTGATAGTATGTGTGCAGCTGTCCGTATATATGTACATATATGTGAGCGCTGATATTTTGTAACGATTGACTTGACTTTGATCAAAAATGTCTCCTTCCCCGTTTCTTTCCATACCAATCTATCTTTTTTTATTTTCACTCTCGCTCTTCTCTCTCTCTCTTTTTCGTACACCTTTCTATTCAAGTGCTGTACCCTGTATGATGACGTAGTGATCTTTTCTACTATGCTCGTCTAAAGTGCCACAGATATGGGAGACCTACAGCTTAACGTGGATTCCGCAAATACAATTACTTTATCACAAAGAAAATTTATTAAGCAAAATATCTCTCTGGTTTGCCATTACCTTGTGAGGAAAATCGAAAAAATTTGATGTTCCGGTTTATCCGGTACTGAAACTGAACTACTTCATCGTAGAAGTCTAACTCGCTGACCTATGATTGTTACGTTTACTACATTTTTCATCCTTTTTTATCTCCCTTGTAATATTTTCGTGGTTCTTTTATTGTTCTGCTTCTTGCATTATTCTGTTTTTCCCGTTGCTATTTAAGCTGAAGCCTGTTCCTTCTTAGGTTGCATCTTCATCTCAAGTACAGGTTCCCGCTACATCTTCTTCGCGATTTACCAGTATTTCTACGATCAGTTAAGGATTTCTTGCAATTTCAAATATTTTGTCCTCTGTCATTGTTCTAATATCCACATCCCACTCCCTTTTCTTGTTCATCACTCCTCCATTGATATTTTTCACTTTGTATGTTCATTTCAAATTACCGTTCACCTATCTATGTAAAAAACTTTTTCCCAGGTATTCTGCGAGCATTTTTCATTCCAGCTATCTCCAAAAGCCGTCTTGTTTTGTCATTACTCATTACAATTGAGAAATAAGAGACGGTTATAACTGATTACCTGTATATTTACTGCAATTTACCATACCACCTATATTCCCTTCCCCTCATGCATCACTATTTGAACGCGTTCGGTCATCGTCTTTTTCGGTGTAAGTAGATACGTCTCAATCAAACTCGAGCGTTACCAGTTTTCTGGTGTTTTTTGCATCGAAGAATCTCGTCGCGGACGTGCCTGCACGAGGAGGTGTAGTGGCTGAGGCGGTATCAAGTAGTTTTCGATTTTCACGGCGTGAAACGCGAGAGCTCCCGCTGCGCCGCGGCGTAATTATCGGCCGAATGATTGACGATGGCTCTCGGTCGGCGAAGCGAATTGACACCCCCTGACCCGGCCCTGCCAGCCGCAAAGAAATTCCACGCTGGTATTTTTTAATCGGCCTTTTTTGGACGCTCTTAACATTACTAATAAATAATGGACGCGGCGCTGCTATATTAGATTATAAAAATGTGCGAATTTTGCTCTCTTATATGTTTTGCTCAAAAATGAACACTGTAGTGTTGGTAGTTGAATAAATTAATTTCTAAGTGTATATAGTGCATGTATATATGTATATATATATATATATATAATAATCGAGGATCGTGATTATGATGATGATATATTAATATAAGTTAGGAGGTGAAGAACTGAACACTTTTATAATATAATACTTGATTATAGATGTTTTACCATAGAATGTGAAATTAGCCATACCAAATGTGTTACGATACAAAGCAGTAATGAGGGAATATTGGCTACTATGAAGTTTGAGGATGGTACTTTTTAATTTCTCGATTTAAATATGCTCAGGCAACAATTTTTCAGTTCCAAGGTTATACAGGGTGTCGATTTGAATATGTGCATTGTGTTATATCTCTGGTAGTGAAGGGGTATTCAAAATTTCTAGAAACCGTTTCTAAAATATGGATGGGGAACCATCATGACTCATGACTCATAAGGTAACCTTCCCCGTTGAACCTTCTAGACTCTAGCTACAACAATACAAAAATTTTAAATTGTAACATCCACCTTGTTAAACCTTATTGATAAGCTCTTACAAAATGCCAATTAACAGCAGCGAAACATTTTTCTTGCGTGATTAATATCGAAAAAATTAAGCTGACTTCTAGGATCTTTCTTGCGGCCCGCGTAATGTTTCGTAAGAAACTTTATCGTTCCGTTACGGTACTCGAATTCTTCACTTATTATTTGTTTTTACTCGTGCTTTTGTTATTATTATTGATGGAACCTTAACTTGTATGTCGGGATGTCGATGAACTGTCATACTATCCGGGGTGTGGTATATTTTTATAAACCACTTATTTTTCTTATTTCATTAAAACAAAATTATGACTAGGAAGCAATTTACTAACATGAACAAAACACTAAATATTTTGCGGGTGCTTGCTTCGAGGGCCATATGTCGGTTGTCACATTTCGATCGGTGCCTTCTATTAGCTCTACTAATCGCAAAACTTATCACAACTCAATAGCTCGCAGGTACTCACCGGAAGGATTGTGACTACACGCAAGTTGGCACACAGAATGGAGGGTACATACCTGGAGCACTGTCACCATTGCAGCTGCAGCATTGGATGTTGGCCATTCTTCGATTCTTCGCGTATTTGAAGAAAATAAAATGCATCCCTATAAACTGATACCAACTCAGGAGCTCATGGAAGATGGTGCTGATAGAAGAACGTATTTTTGTGAGCAAATGATGGAAAAGTTAGATAACAATGTTATCCAACTAGAAAATGTTTTGTTTTCTGTTGAGTACACTTTTATACTTCACGGCCATGTTAATCGCTAAAACTGTCGCTACTGGTCTAAAGAAAATCCTCACTGGATGAGAGAGTTACATACGCAAAAACAGGAAAAGGTTAATGTCTGGGCAGGAATAATTGGAAACATGTCATTGGTTCCTTTGTCATTGCGGGAAATTTGAATGGAGGTAATTATTTAGCACTGCTCCAAAATAATGTCGTGCCAACTTTGGCTAACTTATATCCTGCTCAAGCAAACCCACAAGTTCTAGCGAATGTGATATGATTCCAGCAGGACGGAGCACCACCCCATTACAAACTCAATGTCCGGCAGTACTTCGACTTAATATTTCCAAATCGGTGGATAGGGAGGCGAGGATCGATAGAATGGCCAGCACGATCACCTGATCTTACACTATTAGATTTCTTCTTGTGGGGATATAGGAAAAGTATGGTATACAAAACTAAACCACGTGATCTAGCCGACTTAAGAAGAAGAATAACGCTTGCCATTAGGTCGGTCATGCCTCGGATGTTGATTAAGGTTAGAAGACATTTTTATTTACGATTAGGATGTCGCCACGACGTTCGAGGCATGCATTTTGAACATCTCCTACACTAATAAATTGATGTGTTCTTTATTTTATTACATTATCAAGAATGAAACGCTATTAGTTATTAAGTTTTTAGTGTGTTGTAGGGACTTTCGTCAATCACATGAATTTATTATTTTTACTGTTAATTTTTGCAATAAATTTTATAACCATAGCATTTTTGAAAAGAGAATGAAAAGACCTTTCAAATGAGGTATCCCAAGCCCCTACTTTCAATATAAAAATTTGGGGGTTGCAACTGTCACTCGGAGGGGGTTGAATTTAGGGATGACATTTTTACGTGCACGATGTCATTTCATAATCTAAAACTGACGTGTCTCGGGGTTTTTCAAAAATATGCACAATAATTGAGATACCGAATTTATTCTATTTGGCTGTTCCACACTGTATACTAGTCTTCTTCTTTATTCAATTTCTGCGATGTGGTTCTCCTTCTCCCAGTATTATTAATATCTGCTTCAGGTATATATAGTAGTCAAAATTCCAACGGTTTTGAACTTTATTTCTATTCGTAGGTCTACTCCACACACAATTGTTTTTGCTTAGATTTATTCGTAGGCCTGCTTTATTTCCGTTTCTAGTTCTGTAAGCACAGTTTTCAGATCTTTATTATCGGTTATCAGGACTGTGTCATAGGCGTATCTTAAGTTATTCGATCTTGAGCAATTTATGTTTATTTTCTTTTCTTCCTATTGCAAAGTCTTAAATACATCACGCGATGAAAAATCTCTTGGATGAGGAATTTACGTCAATGAGTCCATTGCTGCACAAAATCCCTGTTCAGATCAGCCGCCGAAAAAAGAAAAAGTAGAAGAAATACATATTTCAGAGATAATGTAAATAGCTTTGGAGATATCATATCGTCCTGTCTTATCCCTCTCTTAAATGGACTATTGTTCATGTTTTCGTGTAATTTAACTGTGGTGATCTTATATATGTTATTTATCATTTGTGACTGTTTGTAATCTATTCTTGCATTTCTGTATTGTTTATTTACTTTTTTATTTCTTATGATTGGATATTTGAATGTCCCAATCTAAAGGTTTTTCAGTGTAGAAACTTTAAAAATAAGGCAGAATCAACTATCAGCGAACAGTGTAAATGCATTAAACCCAATCTAATCATTATTAACCTTCATTATAATACCAAGCGAGGTGCATATACACCCTAATACCAGTTTGGTTCATATTTTTGCAAACTTTTTTGCAACTTCTGGGGTCTTAGTTTTTCAAACGCTCCCTGCATATTATTTGGGTTGAAATATGTTTTGGAACAAAAATATTTGAAATATTACAATCTGGGGCGTGTCTAAACCCAGCTTGGTATCGAACGCTTGCTATATTTCTTGTCTTCTTCTGTGATGTCTCGGTAAATTTCGCTAATTCCAATGTGAATTTTTGTGAATAGCCCAGACAACATACGGTTAACATTGTATGTATTTAATTGTTAGCGTAAATCAGTGTTCAAAAAGAGTGATTTACGTTTTCGGAATGAGAACAATTTCACAGATGCATAAATGTTTTTGTTACATGAATATGATGATTAGACGCGATGGTTGAAGAATACAAGGCGAATGATATAGAAGATGAAGAGCGTATATCTGATCGAAACGAAGTTGAAGATCAAATGTGTGCAAATGATGATGATGATGACATAGAGCCCCAGCAAGTTCATCCAGCCAACTCGTGTGATGACTATCCCTTTTACACTGCCGAAGATGGTACCCATAGGTCTAAATACTAGTAAGTAGAATTTCAAAACGTTCACAAGTATATATACTTACCGTTGCTCCAGGGCCAAGTTCTGCAATATCCAGCATAATAGTTAGCAGCATACATGCAACAAGGTTTCTTCTTCAATTCGGCAAAGATTTATCCAAATAGAATATAATATTACCTTTCAAATATATTAATGGTTTGAAGGTGAATATAAAGAAATGCATGCTGAAGGTTTTCCTTAAAATTAAAAAAGAAGGAACCTCGCAAGAACAAGTCAGAGCCCATGTTATCTTTGTACAAGGGTCAAAGCAGGAAGTCAAGGCAGTGGCATGTAGAAACTAAGTTGAAGCAAAACATAAAACAAGTACGGTTAAACCTAAAGATTGGACGCCTATTGAAATCCACAAATTGAATCAAGATAACTCACTTTATCTGAGAATCCGATAATAAATAAATCAGTGAAATCACACAAATCAATTAAACTTTGCATTAACCTATATGAGTTATCTAAGGGTCACTGTTATAATTGGAGCAAACTGTGCAGTCTCGAACGCTTGGGAACAAGGTAAACACACAAAGGCACAGAAAATAAATAAAAAAATATATATATTTAAACATTCGAAAAGTATTCTTTTAACACATTTACAGATGATATATAGTTTTAGATAAATAATTTTTGGACTTTTTTTATTAACTTTATAAAATTGGTTATTCACTAAAACCACCCTTCTATATACTCGCCTTGATGAAAGTACTTTGTACCTTGGTTCAAATCTCTGAAATTAGTTTCTTAGTGCAAGCGGACTCCAGAATGGCTGCAAATTCGTGGCTCGTAAACAATTTTTATGTATTTGTTGCAGTGGAATTTTCTTTAATTAATCCAAATTTTGCCGAACAAGTAAGTAGATTAATATTGTATTAATTTCTTTTTTGCAAATATCCAATTAATCACTTTTAATAACTTGCATTGGTAAAAATAAATTATAACCTCCAAATTTGACTTGAGGTACATTTTTGTAAGGGAATTTTTTAATTAATTTCAATATAACATAACACTTTCTCTGTTAATTTTATTTAACACTGTTCTTATTCTTCTTCATCTTGTAGATGTGGAATCAACTCGCAGATGATAAAATTTTATCTTTGTTTGACATTTCAAATTGCTGACCAAAAAACTAACCAAAAAATCGACAATTGAAGACAACAGACGATCGTCAAACATTCGATGAACGCAGGTGACGCTATCTCCAAATCTGCTACGAAATTCTTATTTGGTCGAAATTTACCAAAATCTCAGACGTAAATTAATGAAACACCTTCGAATATGTATACAAACATTAAACACTTTGTTTTATTTCCAAAACACAAATTCATTGCACTAATTTACAAATTTTGAGGGAGCTGCATTTTAGCGAGGTTACAGGTTGATGGAAATCTTGAAAGTATCATATTTTTTACAAACAGAATTTCTCTTTTCTCCCCGGTTGCCAAGGCAAGCACCTACAAACAACCGAAAAATGACGCGACGCCAATGGAGGCAGCCAATCAGGACTAAGCATAAAATGACGAAAATTGTAACAAATATTTATACATTACAATAACTTTTTTAAAACAATTTTAATGTTAATTATAAAAAATACCACTGTGTTACACATTAAAAATGAACATTTTGATAACTCATTTGGTATACTTTCAATAATGCACCTAGAAATTCACAAATATTTTTAACATAATTGTTAAACAAATTCCCAAAACTACTACTCATCATTTACTTATCATATTTCATTAATTACAGCTCAAGAATGCACAAATATGACTGAAAAATTTCCTCCACACCCTTAATGAACATCACTGTTAACAAATACAACATAATCGAGGACCTACAATTCAAGTTACACAGCTTTACGATGCCATTATCGGAAACTAGTAAATCCTTACGTATTTTATCTAAATGTGGTTAAACAATCTATTTTTGCACATGGTAGCTTAATATAGCTTTACTAAATTTAGAAATAAGTTAAGTTATCTTCATTAAAGCATGTTGTACCACAGCAATATATAAGTTAAATAATGGTTAAAGATGACTGCTTATAGATTCTTTATTCTACTAGAACTCATCTGAGTAAAATTTCCAGGAAAATTTAAATTTTCTTAGGATATGTCAACAATTAATGGGGTGCAATTGCACCCCGCCTTGTATCGCATGTAGGAAAAAATGCTTGGTTAAAGAATGATTGTAGTCGTTTATTTATTTTTACTTCTTTAAAAAATTCTTTGTGAAATGATTATTTAGATGACCAGATGTAATTTTTGTTATTATTAAAATGGCTTAAAATTATAACATAAGGAGTTAAATCAATCATTGGACTTCAATTGTGGACTTGGCCAAGGACTTATCTGCAAAGGTATTCCTCCAGCCAAGTTACTTTAGTCAGTTCAAGTTCCTACTGAAGATGGCAGCTTAGTGGCCGAAATATGTATTTAGATGTTCTAAGTATCGTGGTGGTAAGGGGTTTTCCAAAGTTTATTTACTTAAACCACCGTCTCCAATCAATCCAACATGAGTAGTAGGTATATTGCAATTCTTGATTCTACAATAATATACTATATTAGCCATTCTGGAACAGGATTTAAAATACTGTGTCTAAAATCGACTGAGAATCGCAAATCGATTATTGTGCAGTCTATATTCTCATTCCGTTTCTTTACAGTACTTATAACAACAACTGTCTTACGGGTAAGGTTTAAGGTACGGATAACATGTAGACTACGAATTGGGAAGTTAGTGTTACGGTTCAACAAGCCATTGCTATTTACTATTATTGGTTAAATTTCGAAAAATCTATTAATATAAACTCAAATATTTATAGTAAGCTAATTGAAAGTTTTTTCCCGTTTGCCATTTTTAGATGGACATTCTTAACGGTTACATTGGCAACAGTCCGCTAGACGTTCGTCTTAATTTTATCAATTCAGACACAGTATAAAGAAGTTTTTTTTTGGAGTAACCGTATGCCTCCTGGGTTAAAGCTTGTAGGTGTTGCTTTTTGCGCATATCTTGGTAGCAATTAAATATAGCGGACATTAATGTCGAGTTCGAGTTAATATAAACGCGCCGTACTATGGTATATGATTAGAGTATCACGCGTGTTGGCAGCTAAAACGTTCAACGCGTTTTATTACCTCATTGACGTACCAGAAGAAAGGCTTTCGGAATCTGCGCCAAACTGTACAAGACTCGGGTAATACTTTGTTACAGTAAATGTAGTGATGAGGGTGATTATAAACAGATTGAGCTGTATTTTGAGCAATCATCCGTAATAACACAAGTTCAATGAAACGTGATAAGAAAATGCTCTTTGGACGAGTCGCCACTGGTGCAGGTAAAACTCCGCTAGTTTGTTGCACCTTGTTAATAACGCTGACTTTGCATATTGCTAAGCTTTTTGTAGCTTCGCTGTTGCAGCACATTTTTAGGAACTCCATTAAACACTGTGCATATGGCATATACGAGACCGTGCATTTAATTCTCGAGTTACTTATTTTTATGCGTATAAAGCTGCTAATAACGTTTTAAATTTCTAAATTATTAGCTGAACTGCTTAATTGGTCTTATAAATGAGTAGGCACCTTTGAAATACTGCGCGTTCGCCTTAAATAAAATGTTTGCTAACAGTTTTATTAGGGCGAAAACATTTTATAGTTGGTACTCCTGAATGGTAGAAGCACCAGTAAAACATATGTTTAATCTATTTTACAGTTTCAAACAAGCTAACGGGGATGTTTAAGATTTTAAGCAGCAGTTAAAACCTCTTTTTGTACTACATTGTTGTCATCACATTGTTCTCTGTTTATATGCTATTAAGTTTGAGTACCTCATGCAAATCAATAATATCTATCTAAGTGAAGAACTAAACTAATAGGTTTAGTTTTATGCGGTATACATTTTCTAAGAGGCGTATTCGGAAACTAAAGGCCGTTCAAATATTTACAGAATTCTGCTTAAACAACGACTTATCCATAGGTGGATCGCTATTTCCTCACAAGGCCATACATAAAATATCCTGGGTATACCCCGACCAGAAAACAAGCAATCAAATAGACCACATTACTATAAGCGAAAAATGGTGATAATCTCTCAATGATGTACGCAACAAAATAGGGGCAGACGTGGTATGCTACCACCACCTAGTTGTCGGTGAAATACAGATAAAGCTTCCAGCAATAAAACTAGAATATGCCAAGATAACTAGAGGTAAACATAATCTACAAAAAAAAAACCTTTTATATTTCGGGAATTCAGAAAAGCAAGCAGGGAGAATGAAGAACAAACGTATCAAAGGAATAAAGACGAAAGCGAGACAGAAAGATGAACAGGATACAAAGAGAAACTGCACGATGCAGGAGATCAACTGCTGGGAAAGGATAAGAGAGAAAAAGGAAACGTGGATTTCAGATTAAATATGGGCACTCATAAATGAAAGAAGCGACATGAGGAACACGCTAAATGCATCTACCGGAAACGAAACCGTGACAAATAGCCCAACAACTACATGGAATTGAATAAACGAGAACAACAAGAAGAGATAAAAGCGCAGGAAGCAATGCAGAAGAAGAATCTGAGAGAAGTGTACAGAATAATAAAGAAACTAGCAAATATACTACAGAATACTAACAAACCAAGAAAGATGACCGGGGAGAAACAATCACCTTAGAAAAAGAACAAATGAAGATATGGGAAGAACACTTTTCTAGTCTGCTGGGCGAACCGGCAGAGGACGAGGTACATACAGAGGGAATAGCGCGGCTTACTCTGAGAATTAACATAAATCCCTTAAATAAATAAGAAATTATAGCAGCAATATCAAAATTGCGTGATGGGAAAGCAACGGACCCACACAATATACCGGCGGTGGAATTTCTGAAAGTAGACCCGCAACACACCGCAGAAATAATGCAACCAATATTAAAACACATTTGGGAAGAAGAGTCGATTCCTGCAGGATGGAAAGTAGGTGTAATAATTAAACTTCTAAGGGAAGGGGACCTGCTGAAGTGTAATAACAGGAGAGGTGTCGCACTGCTCAACATGATCAATAAAATAATAGCTCAGACACTGAACATAAGAATGTCGGAGCATGTAGAAACGAACCTTAGAAAAGAACAGACAGGCCAAACAGATCCTGCATTTATCATATCAATAGCATGAGAATAATCATAGAGCAACGCATAGAATGGAGAACCCCACTGTATATTGTATTCGTCCACTTTAAACGCGCATTTGACTCACTAGACCATGAACCACTTTGTGCCATACTACAACTAACCGGAATCCCACTCAAAATAATAAACCTAATAGAAGCATTATATAAAAATACCCAATATAACGTATTTCACCGAGGAAAAACCTCAAAAAACTTCCCGGTACTCAAAGGCGTCAAACAAGGATGCCGTCCCCAGTACTTTTTAATATAACAGTGGACTGGATCATGAACAACCCAAACCAACAGCAAAGAGGAATAACATGGGGATTCCAACAACAACTACTATACTTGGACTACGCAGATGACATGTGTCTAATGACGCACACTTTTAACGATAAGCAGTCACGGTTACACCGTGAAACAGGAGCATCAGAGCTAAATATTAAAACTTCCCCACTAGTAAATAAGATAGAGAAGAAACAGCTTGGATGGTACGGTCACCTAAAAAGAATGACAGAAGATAAAATACCCAGAAGAATAACGGGGATAATAGGCAAAAGAAAAAAAGACACACCAAGGATACAATGGCAAGACTACGTGCGAGATCTAGTGCAGAAACGAGGAAAAATAATCGCGGAAGTAAACAACATGGCCAGGAACAGAATAGTTTAAGAAATGTATACGGGATTCTAGCTAAACCCCTACAGTGTAATGGTACAAAACGGATAAGATAAAGAAGAAGAAGATGATCTGAACATTAAGTAGGCTTCCTACATTTTTGTTAAAATTTGCTTGTTATTTGACGTATCTAAATTAGATGTTTTTACTATTTGTTGTCATGGCCCCGATTACACATCCTGTGGAAAAGCTAGTAGATATAGTTTTTCTTTATGGTTTACCCGATGGAAATTCATTGTTAGCTAGAGTATTTTAACGTTTTCAAGGGACAGGAAGCATGCAAGAAACCAATTGGATGAAGCAATTTTGGCGACATTTAAACATAATCCAATAACCAGTAGAAGACGAATTTGCGCTATGGGAGATACGAGCCAAATTCTTAAGGGACAGTCTCTACATCCGTGTAAACCGATGCAAAACAGTTAAAGTTTTTGTCGTTGGCTATACTACTATATACCTACTTTAAGAAAAAGTAAAAGTTCATTTACAGGGGAATGTTTTATTTACCGCCGAAGACATTTTTACGTTAAATCACCACAATATGCACATATGGAACGATGAAAATTACCATACAATAGTTGAGACACGTCATGGAAAGCATTTCTATCAACGTTTGTTCTGGAATTATAAGAGATAAATTACCAGTATCCATTTTTCTTCCACAAAGACTAACAGGAGTTGCATGCCTACGGTTCCTAGGAAACCAATTGGAAGCAATATTTGATAGCATACCGTTATAAACTTGTCTAAATGCTTATTTTACGCATGATTATTCCGTAGAAGTAAGAAAGAAGCGAAACATTCGGCAATAACTGAATTGGGCGAGGTGGTCATGTGCCATGTCCGCTTCGTTCACCAGATCTAAATCCGCTTGATTTTTGTATATACGCATATAAAAAACAATTGGTTTACTCTCAATCTATTCGAAATGATTTAAGAAATAAAATTAACAATGCTTTTAATTAAAGCAGTCAAATTCCGGGGATTTGTGAACGATTACGAAGTTCTTTTTAGGAGAAGAATTCGTGCATGCGCTGAAGCAAATGTATGTCTATTAGGACTTTTTTGCTTGCTTTTGACCCAAGGATATTCCGCTGGTGAAGTATTATGTAATCAAAATGGGATATACAGTCCCAGACCTGAGCCAAGCCCAAAACCAAGATCCAGTGTGCTGTTACCCAAGCAACTACAAATGTTTACTTCATTAAATGCTTTTGATAATGACATATTGTATGTCGAAATACGTATAAAGCAAAAATAAAAATAAATACCTGTTGAAATTGCCTTTTATTATTATTAATATATATGATATAATAATGACCTTAAGTGCAGTCAGAAAATCGTAAAGTTTGCTTACAGGCAAATATTTAGCTCAATTTATAACTTAATTGCAAGGATTAGGAATGGGGTATTATTGCTATTTAAGGATTTATTGTTATCATAACAATGTTTTTTAAAATTCGTATTCAGTAAGGGATTTCCATAACATACTGGCTATTAAGTATTTTAAGCAATTATTGCAATGATTATTATTACACCAGCAATAACTAAGTTAGTGTTGTTATATTGAAACAAATATTGCTTGGGCAATTATCAAGTATCACAAGAGCAGAAAATGAATCGCATTGAAACGAATTTGAATGTTCAGTTCATTAACGATTTGCAGAAAGCAGAGAAACTGCAGTTACTTAGGTTGGAGTAACCATACATTACGATATATCAGGAACGGTTTTGAATTACCAGATGAAAGGTTCATAAAATATTTTCGAGTTTCAAAAATATGGAACCAAAATTTCCTTTCATATAGAAGATCTTGCAAAGTATAAGGTTTTTTTGGCCATGGGTCCTATCAAATGGAATTGACCAGGACGTAAATTTATCAGTGAGTCAGCCTGTAATATCTAGATCAATTCTCAGATTCTAGATCAAAAGCTAGCAAAATTATTTCCACCTACTTGTTAAAGAGATATATAAAATTTCTCACAATTGCAGAATATGTTGAGAGCATCAAACAGATTTCTAGAAAAGCTACATTTTCCAAATGCCGTGGGTGCTATTTATTGTATACACGTTGAATCTGGGTGACACCTTCTTGTCAGTAAAATATTATGTGACTTAACGTAGTAATTAAGTTTTTCCATTTGATCATAACTAGCTTTTGTCCCTTTTTCTTAAACTCGGCATGAACTGACATATTTCCCATATACAGGTCTTATAATAGACAAATGCTCAAGAGCCTTACATGTCAGTTGTATAAAATATCACTATTGCTATGAAAATATATTTATATTTGTGATACAATTACTTTTCGAATTATTGTTAAGCTGCAAAATGATAGCAATAATTGCTATTTTATGTATATCTAATATAAATATATGCACAGATCACTAAGTAGGACTCTATTGGGTACATACCACGGAGCATTAACAATATCACGGAACACTTTAGTTTGGAATCGTTCGAAGATGTCAACATTGGACTTGCACGTAGTTCCCCATAGTGATATTCCATAGGTCTATATGGGCTTAAGGGCGACTTTATATACTAGGAGTTTGTTACTCAGTGATAGCTTCGAGCTTCTACCTATTAGCCAGTACAGTTTATTTAGTTTAAGACCCAGTTGTTTACGCTTGTTGAAGATATGTCGTTTCCATGTCAGCCTGCGGTCTAAATGAAGACCAAGGTACTTGGCAGGTTCAGCGTGCTTAATTTGTTGGCCATAGAGCGTTACTGTTGGACAGTTTCTCCTTTTCATCATGAAAGTTATGTGCTGCGATTGCGTTTCATTTACTTGTATTCTCCAGAGTTTAAGCCATTGTTTAGGTGTGCTTGTAAATATCTGGACGCTTCTTCGGGTCGTATATGTGATGCTAGCACTGCTATGTCATCAGCAAAAGTGACTGTTGTGGTTCGCTTAGATATCGGAAAATCGGCTGTGTACAGCAGATAAAGTATGGGTCCCAGAACACTGCCTTGCGGGACTCCGGAATGTATAGGGTGGAGGTCAGTAGTTGCGTCTTTATATTTAACGAAGAATTTTCAGTCAAGTAGGATTTGAGGATGAGATATATTTGAGGAGGGAGAGAGTTTTTTAATTTGTATAATAACCCTTCGTACCACACCTTATCAAAGGCTTGCGAAGAATCTAGGAAACATGTTACAGGCCAATCGAGCTTTTCCGACGACCCGTAACTAGATGGATGGAAAAAGGCCTACAGCTTAGCTCAGAGGAGTAGGGGGAGTTCGTGAAAATCGCTTATGGGAGAAAATCTTTTTTTGTGTACAGGGCGAGTCAAAATAAGTGGGCGCCACCTTCCAAATCCAGCTGTATGTAGGTCCCCGTGGAAGGCCGAGAAGGCAACAGCTTACGGGAATGGAACTTACCGTTATTGTGCCTCCTCCTATATATTTAAAGCTTGCAAAATTCTTACACAAACAAGTACAAAAGACACAATAAGAAGCAGTAAACTTTAAACACACATATAATTGAACGGTTAAAAATGACAATACAAGAAAATGACGCTATAAGTCTGGATTACATAATTTTAATTTTTGAACGTTCAGAAAAAAGACTCGCCGCCACTGGTGCAATGGGATTTACGTTTTGCATACAGCTATGTAACACCAGTGACGCTGAAGCTCACAAAAATAACAGAATATAATCTGGTAGTTTTATAATAAACCACTAACACCACATATGGCGACTGAAGGTCGTTTTTTTTGTTGGATTTACATGAAGTTAAATTTGAAGTCTGCAAGTTAACGCGAGCAAAAAAGGTTTCTTTATTACAACACAAAACTGGGTGTTTTTACCTTGAATGCCGGTGGATGGCTTAAATCGAGGTAGGCACAATGTAAAGGCGATTTCCAGATGCAGGGCCCAAAAAAGAGAAGGAAGACAACGTTCTTCGGGGCAGCGTTGGAACGAGATGTAGCTGTTACGCCCCTATAGAATGCCAAGTTGCTTTCAACGAGGTCAGTTAACGTTGAACGAAAGACGGGACTCTTCGTACGATGTATACAAAAATAGCCGCAGAGGGACGGGAACTGGGCTTCGAAATTAATCCGCCCAACGGCGATCTGTCAATTCACCAAGAATTGGCTTTACCGGTGTTGAATCCAGTGCTTCCTTTTAAATCCGGCAGTAGCCGATGGTCTGTTTAATACCCCTTGGTAAAACAGCGAGACGAAACAGATATAACGGGTACCCCTCGAAAAAAAAAAAAACCAAAACCCGCCCCTGCAGCACTTAACGTAATTACGGTCCCCGATTGATGGAGTTTTCTGAGAACCGGAGTCATCAGAGATCGAAAATTGACTGATTTAAAAAACGCAACACGACCCCTCATTCCCCAAAAAGGTTGCACCATATTTCGACATGTGATGAAATGTTCTAGAATAATGGACACGTGAGTTCTCGGAAGTGCTTGAGGTCACGCGCGAGAAAAATAAGAATCGGTAGCTTTGAGCCTACAAAAGGGAACTGTCAACATAACTTAAACTTCGAAAAACAAAACAAATAGCGAAATGGTAACCCAAAATAAGACTGCAATTAAAATAACGTTATTAATTCTTATGAAGCGGCAAACAAATTAAGAAATTAATTCATATAAAGCGGCACATTTTAAAATGAACATAACAAACAGCAGAGTAGTATCTATTGCATTCAAGATCATTATGTATCTTGCTGACTACCCGGTGAACTTGTTCAATTGTCTCATGTTGGGTACGGAAACTAAATTGATGGTTTGGTGTTACGGTAACATGTACTGCAATATTGCTACTAAACCATATTGTTA
>JABXWE010042736.1:0-12739 GCA_014611495.1 Limonius californicus | reverse complement strand
CGCTGAAGGTCTGGGGTTTAATTCCCAATACAATGGCTGTTCTCCCTTACAAGGCATAGACAAACCAGCGAGGTATTCTGTCTAGTAAATCTTCTTGGAAGTAGAAGTGTTTACACTTCCTATGGTTCGGTTAAGCTGTAGGTTCTCCTTGTTTGCGGTACTGTAAAATGCGTAACACAGGCATAGGAAAGAAGATTCATAGGAAAGAAGATAGGTATGTCTCGTAGGCACTGGAAAAAGAAGAAAAACAAACTTTGCTCTAATAAGAATTTCACATTTTTAGATAACATCGTTAAATTAACTAGTTGAGAAGGTAACACTCGTGTTGAAACTACTTATCCGTGGACTTCCATCCATAAAATTGAGTCGGATTGTATAATTTTCCGATGTGAGGTACATTTTTTCCAAGTGTTCTAACCAATTAAATTGTAATACGAACTCTAGTTCCTATAGAGATCTGCCTTTTTCTTCAAGGAAGCTCTAATTTCCAGAGTTCATGGAGGCACTTTCTTTCAATACAACAATTACGTTAATATAAATATCTTATCAACATTTGTTCAAGTTTTTGATTGGTTCGCTTACATATTGAAAAGACTTCTTGAGCCAAATTTCATATTTAGGAATGAGGTTGTGATCGAATGTGTGTGGCATGGCTGGCTTACGTTGTAGGAGGATACGGTTTATCCTATATGTTCTAATGAATGGTGAGAGTTAAGCTGCGAAAGGTATATATTTTTAGATGGAAAAAAGCGAGATACTTCTTGTTATTGCCTCTTCTGATGACTGCTTTTATAAGGAAGTGTTGTGGACGTCAATACTATTGCTGATAGACATTAACATAAATACAATACATACGCTTTTAAAGATTTCTTACTTATCTTGCTTTTATGCCTGCATAAGATGAAACTATACGCATTCTCTTATCATTTAGCTATGTATGTCCGATAGAATATCTACGTTAATGTTATTATTTTATTTATGTGTTATGACCTATATAGGTTATATAATGTAATAACTAACTAATGTAAATATTAACATAAGTATTTTATTATGGGGAATCGAGCATGAGTCTAACATTTGAGTGGAGGTGGTGATGAGGATTTAGTTTCAATGGTTGGTTCACTACATGTTCAGATTGTCCATTTTGTTAGTCACGTTGTGTATCGCCCCATATAAGGAGTAGGTTCTAAACTACGGGCTGTTAATTTACCTGGAGGGGATCGTTAAGCGACAAAACAATAAAGAAAACTAAAAGTAATTTTTTTACTTCGGCCAACCATTATATTCGTTTCTCCCTCCGCCACGGGGCTAGAGCCGTCTACCTGAACGCTGCAAAGCGAAGTGCAGCCAATGCAAAAAATAATACGTATAATATACGATAAAGTAAATTGTTAACATAGGCTTGGCATTATTCTGGTTGTAAGAAATTCATATTTAGTTTTTGTACTACTTTTGAAATTTTTTTATCACAACATTTAATGATTTTTTTCATGTTATTACCTTCTTTGGTATGTTGCCTACTAGCTATTAAAAATCGCATGTTGAAAGGTTGCTTATAACGTAGCCATGGTGACGATAAAAAAAATGCTAATTTTAGCCTATTTGAGTCGCTTTAGTAGCCTCTTTAAGAGTTATCTTGGAGTATGAGGTTTTACAAGGTGGTTCCTAAACTCTGAATCTGATAAATTTGGAAAGCATATTCTGCGCTTTTACTCGGGTCTTACGTAAATTCAAAGAAAACATCGTTTTTTTCCTTTTTAAATTAAGAACTAGCACAAGAGAAAATAGAATCCATTATTATTTCTGGTTATATCCGACCTGGCCAACTTTACTACAGCAAATTACTGAAGAATCTTACATAACAGTCCTACATATACTGGATATAATTCAAGTAATGTTGGTTGACACCTTTGCAGTACTACTACATTTCAGACTACAAAAATTGTATATTTTCGGTAAGAAAGTGTTAGTAATGCATATTGAGTATCCACTAAATTATTCGCTTAAAAAACTAAATGATACGAAAAAAACAACTGATTAACTAAAAGTAAGCCTTCTTATATACAGTAGGCTTCTGGATTAGTGGTACCCCAGCAGTAATTGCCATTATGAATGGAAATATAAAAGAAATTGGCGTCAATGTTTTCACTATGAGATTAGTACGTTTTTATTCACGTACTTTATTCCGTTTCTTCGGGTATGCTTTTCTCTTGGTTCTTTCTGACCCATGTTTTGCTCTTTTTCGCCAGTATTTTCATTTCGTTTGGTGTCTTTTCTTTTAGTATTCCTATCTCTAGTATCTGCTCTATCCAGGATGCCTTTTCTTTATTTTATTTTTAGTACATATCTGTATGTGTTCTCTGGATCCATTCTTAACATTCTCTTTTCTCTCTTCTATATTGATTTCTGATCTTGCTTCTAGTAGCTAACAGCTATATTATTTGCAACTTGATAACAATAATAGGGCCTGGGTAGGCGAGTGGTTCTCCTAATTGCAGCCAAGGCCACAGAAATTCGGGACGTTCAGGCGTGGGTTCAATACCGGGCCCCAGAGATATCGGTTTCTCTTGGGTATAGATAGTTTAAGTTAAATAATATTTAGCCAAGGTACAATAAGCCCCAGTGGTTTCAGTACCTTGAGGGTTCGAACAAAATAAAAACAGTCGTTAGTCATTGTCTTTTGTTTGGACAATGTAGTCGCAGATATATTTAGCGTATGGTTTAGTCCGCTGTGAAACCATATATAAGATTTTCAAATCGAATAATAAATGCATTAATTACAATTGGAGGATTAGGTATTTAATAAACGATCTGTTTTGAAAAAAATTCTCTTTCATTTAGAGATCATATGATGCAAATAGCGACAGTACTTCGTTGGCTATCATTTAAACTACATAGAAAAACAAGAATTCACTCTTTGCATAGAATGCAATAAGTAATCAACACACCGAAAGCTTTCAGAGAATCGGAAGATCTAATAGTAACTTGTTAGCAGTAGAATCATATTTAAAAATTAAATCGATACAATAGAATTCTTAAAACACTTAACTCAATATTTATTGTTAACTTTATTATTGCAATTACAAGCAATTGTAATTCGCTTTTATGTTTAATTGTATTTGTGAAGGTTAACGCTTTCAATTAACATGTTCAGCAATGCATCATAGTTGGTTTTAGAACAATTTGTTATAATCTTTTTTTGCTACGCAAGAATTATCTATTTTTCTTTTTGTTTTAATTAGAGCATGCCAATATATACAGCAATTTTTAACCAATTTAACACGTGATCGTTTTATTATTCAATAAAAACATAACCTCGTCGTAGGCTTTTCTCAGGGTTGCGCATGTGGCGAAATGCTGGGGCATGCGTTGGGAGTTCAGGTTATAAAGAATACGAAGAGGGAGAAAAGTCATTTTTAGAAAACAGGTCACAACAGCAACAAAACATTACATTATTTTTTTTATTTTGTAAGCTTTTCTGTGATAGTATGTTCTAGTTGAGATTTTTTGGGTAAATTGCATACATTTTCAATATTTTCTTGTCAATTGCATTTATATTCATTATATGTAAAACAAAAATTGTTCGTGTTCTTACGGTTTTTTTTTGTGTATTTCATCTTCCTTTCGGTCTCGTGGCTTTTCTTCCCGAACATGAAAGTTCATATAGTGTTACCTTTTTCCAATTCCGTACTCTAAGGCAATTGAACAAAAACATAGCATTTTTAGATTATATAATGTGCAACCATGCGTACTAGGTGCTAATGTATAATATCCGCATCAAATAGTGGACTGATACAAACAGATCCACATGATGTTGACAAAGCAAGCCTACAATAAGGTTATGTTCTTATTTACTCTCTAAAAGTGACGTCACGTGCCCATACACTATTTCTGTATTGCGGGAACCCTACGCACGTGTTTTGGTAATACCAGCTGCGATTGGTCAAGAACAGATATTATGATTCACATTTTCGTACTCGTTATGGCGTTTGTATTCGAAAAAATACGTAAAATTATTGAACACTTTTTAAGGCAATCGTAATTATTACTATTTAAGTAAACACTTCACCCTTAACTTTTATATTTCATCAACAATTTGTAGGAGAAATAATTCTGCCTGTTTTTTCTACATAAAATTAAGATTATTTATAGTAAAGCATATCACAATCGGAGCTTATAAAACAGCTTGAATATGTTGTTCCGGTCAATAATTTTAACAACCCATTTTGATGGACATGATTGGGCGGCAAATAATACTTCTAAAATCGGAAAACTAATTACATCCCTTTCTTTACAGAATGTTGCATTAACGGCGCTGGCACTGACAGTATAAATGGAATTGGCTTCAGTGGTGGTGGCAGCGCATCAGACAGTGGTGACCAGATGGATTCAGACTCAAGGGCTCGCGAGCTCGCCCGCCGAAAGGAAGAAGCAAAGCGGAAACGCCGCAAGAAGAAGCGGACCGGATCATCGCTTGTTTCTTCCTGTTTTCAAGGTAAACTTCCTTCAGATATAAAACCCCACTTTTTACTGCTATGAGAGAAGGATTATATAACAAAAATGGTCCGTATTCCCAGGTGGCTAATATTAAACCAGTTTTGGAGTTAATAGAGTTTGAAAGATTAACTAGTCGTATAGAACCTTGAGGAATTCTCTTACCACAACAATATTTAGTACACCTAATACATCCATATTTCGGCAACTTACCTTGACCAGGAACTGACGAACTATGACTCAAGTAAACCTCGAAAGATAAGTCAGTAAGCCTTTAGATTTAGATACATATTTTGGAATTCATCAGTTCCTAGTGAAGAAGGCAACTTACTTGACGAAATCGTATTTAGGTGTATTTAATTTTGCAATAGTCAATAGTAAGGAGTGTCCCCAAGGTTCTGTAAACTTTAACCACCTACCATGTTGAATTCTAATAACCAGTTGTATTTAATGTGTGCAGTTGTATAGAGCGATCAAAAAGTAATCCAAACTGAGTTGCTATATAGGAAAAGCTTCGCATAATTTTCAGTTAAAATATAAGACAAACTGAATCAATCAAAGATATGGTTTTTTTTTACTTCGTGGCTGTTTTTTAACCACATTGTTGTACTCCATGAAAATATTTTCAACGCCATTTAAAATAAAGGAAATAAATTGTGATACTTTTTAATATGTAGAGATATAAAAGGTGTCTCATTTTCAATAAGTTGAAGTTCCTTTTGGTGTGATTACAAGTAGTAAAATTAGATTACAGTGCGAGTAAGATTTTTGGTATCCTGAAAAACCAGCAGTTCTGTATTTCACAGAATAATCATTGTAATATGTAGACAGTATAAGTTAGATTAAGTTTAGTCGAGGAACTCGGTGCCCTAAGGATACGAACAAAAAATGTACACTGTGTGAGCGAAAGAGGAAACAATAAATTAGATAGGATTTGGTAGGTAAACACTTCAATATTGATATTTACTTATTGTTCACCAACGCGCCTTTTTTTTTTTTACTGACATTTAAATATCGGTAAAGAATATATAATAGCAGTAGTAATAATAGTTTTGTGAAAATAAATATAGGTTATTAGATGATTGCCTTGAATTGTACGGAATTGTAAATAAATTTAAAAATTATCCCATTTATACAGCTATGAGAAGCGAAAACTATTCAGTATTCTGACATTTTGGACTAGTAGGTAAACGTAATTGATGGAACTGGAATATCACAAACAGTATTAATTATGTTTACAGTAAATGCTTAAATGCTGTTAGTTGGCTTGTTCGACATTTTGGTGCTAATTTGGAGTTGACAAGTGTACAGTTCTGGGTATCAAATGAAATTTTACAATTTCATTATTATTAATTCTAGAATCTAAATCGAAATTTAGTATGAGTCCCTTCAAAAAATACAATAGTCATATTTAAAACAAATAATTCACCACTACTGTTTGTGGGTCTTACATTTTAGCAAGGTTTGCTAAGAAGGCACAGGAAAGTTATTTTGAGAAACAAAATCGTATACTAGCGTATCTTCAGATTTGTTAAAAAATAAATTAACAATTATTACGTTAAAATTTACACCGAATCTCATTCGTCGATACGATATTGTATTATGAATAAATATTGCTCCAATGATTCGTTTGCGAGAAAAATGCGTAATGCGCACAATTTTTGCGAATATAGTGCGTAATTCGGAATAAATTAATTTAAAACGAAGGCAAAATGAAAACAACAAACACGTGATAGTTTACAGTGGCAATTGTCAATTCTATGAAAACTATTCTTGGTGCCAACCAGTAGTGCCAATTTTAGAATGTTTATTACAACACTCCTAATTTATTATTATTTTGTTTTCGATCACACGGTATTAATACAATTTCACATGAGGATTTAGCCCTCACATAACCTGTACGTTTTATAATACGTCGTTTCTTTGTTGCCATACCTCACTGTAACAGTAATGGGTATTTTTAAATTCGATGTTACCGCATTCGATGTTTTGGTAATGATGTGTTATTTACATTCGACGTTTATACCATTTAATTCGACCTCATCTGCGTGCGTCATGTTTATAGTTGACGTTATTATTTCAGCATTTTGTTTTTGATTACAACTCGTAATCTACTACTGTAGGAGCGTTATTAATACGCCTGTGCCACAAGTATACTGTTTAGTTTTATCAATATTAACAATTCAGAACGCAATTTTTTTTTATCATTCTTTGTCCGTACTTGATGCGATATCTTCGGATTTTTTATTAGCATTGATGGATGTTAGACTTTGTATTATAATCTCTATTATAATATTCCACCTAAAGCGTTTGTTTTTTATACCTCTGTCGAGATTACAAAGGAAATATAATCGCATGGAAACCCATTCAAGTGTTTACATTTATCTGTAATAAAAGCGATTTACCTCGATGATAGGAAAGTGTATTGACCAAGGCATTATCGCTGCTATTAAACAAATTGCTGATCAAGCTTTGATTTCTAAAATACGGCTTCTATGATACTCACTAGACAGAGTGGCCCACCGATATCGAAACAGGCATGTTTTGTGATACTAAACCTGAATTCTTCGCAAACATCTGAACGCGCCAATTTAATTTGCTAGGGGGACTTGTGTAATACGGTTATTTCCGTTCGCCCATCTTCAACCCCAACATTAGGGTGATATTCACCCTAAAAATTTTAAATAGTAAGGTTTATATACATACCATTTGAAAGCTCGATGAATCTGCTGTACATGATTTTTTTTATTTTTGGATTCCGAGCAATGGTTCCCGCGAAAATGTAGTCCCACTAAACTAAACTAAACTAACTTAACTAAACTAAACTAAACTAAACTAAACTAAACACTAAACTGTTCAAAACGTTGTCGCATATAGTGAAGCATTTGTTTAGTGATTATACGGCATTCATTGATTATACATTGTCGCAAATCTTGCAAAGAATTGGGCGGGTTACGTGAATTTCATCCTCTAAATGGCTCCACAAAAATAAATGTAGAGGCCTAAGGCTGGCGATCTTGCGGGCTATTCAATAGCCTCTCTTCTTTCTATCTATTGACCCGGAAACCTTCGATCCAAATACAGTCGGATAATCAGCGCATAATGCGAAGGAGTTTCGGATTGGAGTATGACCAATAGCGACAATTATGGCGATTGACCGTACCGTTTCTACCAAAAGTGTATTCGTCGGAAATAGATGTAAAAAGAGAATTTGAATTATTTATTACTCATTCACTTATCACCATCAAGATATGCCTATTTCAATCCACTGCTGGATGCAGGCTTTTCCCATTTCGATCCATCTCCCTCTGTTGTTCGCCTCCCTCATCCAAAGGGGGCCTCCTGATCTTTTTATATCGTCTCTCCACCTGGTGTTCGGTCTGCCGCGGTTTCTTTGTCCTTCTCTGGGTCTCCACTCCAGTAGTCTCTTCATCCACGTGTGCAGCCCATTTCCATTTCAATTCCCCTGCTCTTTCGATACCGTCTGTCAGCTTAGTCTGTTCTCTGATACAGGTGTTTCTTTTACGGTCTGTCAGTTTGATGCCTAGTATTAATCTCTCGTGAACCCTTTGAGTTACAGCTAATTGGGTTGCATGTTTTTTCCTAAGGCACCAAGTTTCTGATCCATATGTAAGAACTAGATGTATGCAGTGGTTGGTATAACTTTCTCTTTAAGCTGTTGAACATGTTTGACATAAATGTTTGATTTAGCTTCCTGATGGCCGCCCACGAGAGAGAGAATCTTCTAGTTACTTCAACGCTCATGTGGTCTTTATTGGTTGTCATTTTTTGTCCCAGGTATATATAGCTCTCCACCTCGTTCACTTGTTGCCCTTCCATCTGTTGGTACGTTTGTTATTATCTTTGTTTTATTGCTGTTCATCTTGCGGCTAACATTTCTGGTTCTGATGGTTCAATTCCAGGATCATGTGTTGTAGCTCTTGAGGGTCGCTACTTATGAGTACGATGTCATCGGCGAACCTAAGGTGATGAAGGCGTTAGCCATTTATGGTACTGTACATTCACGTATAGTCTCACAAAATTGCAAACGGAGGTTAAAGTCATCTTCATTGAGTCTTTTTTTTAGCAAGTGAATCTTGTAGGGATACAATTTGTTTGTTAAAAAAAACGGTGAATACCGGTTCGATTAATAGCCAATATAATAGCCATTTGCCTTGTACTCAACGTAGAATTGACAACAACGTGGCCTAGTTGGGGTTGAAGATAGATAAACGGAAGTAACCGTATTACATGTCCCCCTGGTAAATTAATTTGACCCGTCCGGGCGTTTTTCTAAGGAATTGAGGTTTAGTGTCTTAAAACAAGTTTGTTTTTGTTTCCGGTGGGCAACCCTATATTATTAGTACTTATTTCTCTTACTATATTTACGCTTAGTATGCTAATTATACATGCTAAAGCGATACTAAATTTATCTCGGGCTCTTAATGAAATCCCTGAAATATTGTGTATTGTTTTTAATCCAAACCAAAAATAAGAGTTGAAAAAATGTAGCGATGATATTCATCATCTGCTAGTGTACTTATCCAAACAAGTTCACTCTTAAGCATCCATAGATAAGTAGTGCCACATTGTAAAATATAAAAACTGTATTGGAACTATTGTTAAGTTATCAGCAAACATGTGATGGATAACTTAGGCTCATTGCAGAAGAGTACAGGAAGTATTTCAGAACTCATTCCAGAACTTTTATTAACTGATTTGATATGCTAAATCCACTCTGTACTACTCCCCTCCCCCCAGTTATAAAACAGCTTGTGTATGGCTACAATTATTTGTTTTACTTTATTTATTACATCTATTTTTTTCCCCAATATTAACACAAACAAGTTCTTGCATAATCACATTTTGATAAAAATAATCACAATGGAAATTACGTATGCACCTTTACCACGTAATGTAACTTAACAATTTACTTGTTTTGTTAGTTGCTTTATGTACTGATAAGCTTTACTTTCGAAAGCTGTTAAGACCAATCCCATACAGACACCAACACCGCGTTCCGTATATCAACATCAAAATTGCTTTTATTAGAACGACGTGGTAGTAAAATCTGCCTCTTTTACTCTGTTTTCCAGTAAGCTCCTTAATTCAACAGCAAAAATTTAGTTAAATCTAGAGGCGATAGTTTCCCCAGATGTCCTATGATACTCCTTTTCAATGTTAATCATAGTTGACTCCACTAAATAGTTTATTACGATTGTATATCATCGAATAAGCATGTCATGTCCACTATGTATTATAATACTCTTCCATGCACCCAACACAATTAACTTGATTGCACTTGCTAATTTAATATGGCATAGTAGACCCTTTATTTATAATCAGGAGTGTAGAATGTCAGTGTTTACTTATTAATTTTTTGGTGTAGTAGCACACAAGGAGCTGTCAAATGTGATACTACTTGAAACTTTATCTTTGATATTTCTATATGTTTGTTTGTCCTATTTCAGTTAAGTACTTACTTGGACACATTTTAAACTATTTCTGAGGGTATGGTGGGGTTACGTGAGTTTACAGTACAATCTTAAACGTATGGTTAAGCTGATCATGAATGGATTTACATTGTAAGAAAATATGGTAGAATATGTATTCGTTCGTTTTCTGGTATTAATATCGATTTATACAGGGTGTGATTGAATTGCAGGGACAAACTTCTAGGGCTTAAAGTATACATGAAAACAAACATTTGTTGTTAGTAAATGTATGGTCAAGTGTTTCCTTTCAAGGATAGAGCCTCTCAAAGATTCTTTAAGAAGCGCCTAAATGTAGGCAACTCACTTTACTACCTACTATTTGTTTCCATAACGACGGAAATTAATACAGAATAAATAAAGGCCTCTTTCCCACTTTTCAAATTCAAATTTAATTTTAAATAAACTAATTAACAAAATGTTTCAAAACTAAACAATAGAAAAAACCCAAAATTATGGTAAATTTTCACGAAGCTCGGGCTTTATTTATCTTGTATTAATTTCCGTCGTTATGGAAACAAATAGTAGGTAGTAAATTGAGTTGCCTACATTTAGGCGCTTCTTAAAGAATCTTTGAGAAACTCTATCCCTGAGAAGAAACTATTTTAGTCATACATTTATTAACAAAAAATGTTTGTTTTCATGTATACTTTAAGCCCTAGAAGTTTGTCCCTGCAATTCAGTAACACCATGTATATTCCAAGTATTTAATTATTTTATATTATACAACGCGGGGGTTTAGGAAGTTTTAAAGGAAAATTAAATCTAAGAATGTTTTGTTGTAGATATCATTGGTAGAAACCGCATTTTTGATTTTGATTAAATGTTTACTTGCTGTTGTCTTAACGAATTTTTATTTTACGTTGGCCTGCATAGAAGGAAAATGTTAAAGCTGTAAAAGTTTGATCCTTGAACTTCAGACCATAATTTTTCCAACAACCGTTTGTTTTGAATGCTAACAAGTGTCTACTGATACTATCTGGTAGTGCTGTCAAACGATTCCGAGTCTAGAATCGGAACCGGTTCTTTAGCTTTAAGAATCGGTTCTGCAGCGTCGTTAAAACCGATTCTCGATTCTAGAATCGAAATCCGATTCTAGAATCGAGAATCAAAATCCAATTCTAGAATCGAGAATCGAAATCCGATTCCAGAATCGAGAATCGAAATCCGATTCTAGAATCGAGAATTAAATTCCGATTCTAAAATCGAAGATGTATTTTCGATTCTAAGAATTGAAAATTGATTTCCTAATCTAAAATCTACGATTCATTTAGTTTTCAAGAATCTGTTTCCTACTCTAAAATCGTCAACATAGATTCGTTTTCGTGTCGAAGGATCGCAGCAACAAAGACAAAATATTTTGGAGTACTGATAATCTTTGACATCCTTCTTACTAAGGTAATCTTAAGCTTTCTGCTTAAATAGGGGTTTTAAATGCACAGTTCCTCATGTGCGCAAGCAAATCTTTTCTACTTATTGCAACCACCTGTTAATATCATTTTGCTGTTGAACTGTTCTTTGTTAATACTATATGAAATATATATAAGCGGTTTGATGTACTTATTTTTAAATTTAAACAAGATATTGGTTGAAAACGTATCTTACTTCTTACTGAGGTATGGAAAAGAATCAAGGCAAAAAAACTGCTAAATAAAACTCAATTATGCTGTATCCTTTTCTAACGAAGTCCCCCCACGAGTTTTTAAAAATGTTGACTTTAATGCCCGAATACTCAAAAACAAAATCACCACGGCAATAATAATTGGACTCATTAAACAGGCGAATAAATGAGGCTACGGTAGACGGAAAAAATCCTAGGAAATAAATCTTCGGAATAAATACCCGGAAAAAAAATCTCGGAAAATATCCTACGAAAAAATCGTATTAATAAGAATCATTTATAAAAAATCTTTTAAAAACAGCTAGACAAAACATTTTAATAAATTTGTTTTCAGTTGTTTTAGAATTTTAGTTTTGATGTATTTATAAACTAAAGTATGCACTTAAACGGAAAATGTTAATATTTTTTAATAAGTAGTAGTAAGTAGTAATTACCCACTTCAAGAAATCTAAGGTAACTTATTTTTGCAACCCTTTAAATTTATAAATAATATACAGTAAAACCTCTTAAGTTGGCCACCTTTATAACTTGGCCACCTGTCTAAGTTGACCAAATTTTGATGGAACCGACAAAACCCTATTAAAATAACCATGGCCAAACCTCTTTAACTTGGACACCTCTGTATCTTGTAAGTTGGCCAGCAAAACACCCATTTTGGGTTAAATTTACCTGCCTATCTTAGCCATTAGTCACCAATATGTTTTCCCATTCAGTAGTTTAATCCCCCAGGTAAAGATTTCTTTGAAATTGTATAAACATTGTAGTTGTGGCCAGTTACCCCCTGTTTGTGCAGTTCTTGGAAAGGTATTTACGGATTATTTGTAACCGCACTTAAGTGTGCTGCTTGTACTTATTTGTAGGTGTTCCTGCTTAACCTATCTACGTAATTTATCTTAATTGATTTGGTCATCTTTTACCTACAACTTTAGAGAATTCATTTGTACTTTTAAATCAGTTTTACTTCGGTCTTTCTAGTAGACGCAGTGAAAAATATAAATTTACAGTGTAATTATGGCCACGAAACGTAAAAAATTTGGTCGAACTTACTCTCGAAGACAAGAAAGAAGTTTTGGATCTTATTAATAAAAACATTCCGCAAAGACAACTGGCAGAAAAATTTGGCGTATCGAAG
>JABXWE010042734.1:0-11187 GCA_014611495.1 Limonius californicus | reverse complement strand
ACGTTTAATTAATAATCGGTAAAGCAATGGGTCTAAACTAAATGATAAATTGGGTGTTCCTGGTTTTGTTGATACGCTGTATACGTGTAGGTAGTTACCATTTGGTAAAGTAATGAGTCTAAACTAAATGATAAATTTAGTCGTGCTGGTTTCGTTAACACTCAGTATATGTGTAGTTATCAATCGGTAAAGCAATGTGTCTAAACTAAATTCGAGAACAACATCCAAATTCAAATTCGGGAATTAAATGGTGAAAAAATAGGAAAGTTAAATGGGAGACATGTTTGCATTGAAGAAAGTAGATATTTTATGCAGGAAAAGCTGTTAATTGTACCTCTGATGCATACATTATTTTGCATCAGTAACTACGGAATATTTTTATATGTAATTATACTTAAATTAATTGTAAATGCTCATACTAACAAATGTACTTTGAAATTTATATGGCGAATTTTAAATAAATTAACTAGCTGGAAGACTGTACGGCTTTATTTTCAACTGCCATTCCGAATCGAAAATATTGTTGAGCGTACTGTATAAATTGGTTAATAATTATCATCACAAGTAGTGTGATATATAACAAGAAGGATTTACGATTCATATAAATGGGGCTCAAATTATATATTGCTATATGTAGTTCCATAATTACTTAGAATAGGATCAATATTCATTCGTTTTTTTTACTCAAAATGACCTCAGCAACCAAACACTTATGGTGAAACACCTTGTATATAGTACTTGAATGTATTTATTAACTACAAAAAACTACAATTTTTTTGTTATTTAGTAGGGAACGATAGTGATACCATGATACCATATAGAAATTTGTTTTCTAGCTGCCATCGATATTGTCGGTTTTGAATAATTAGTAATTTGTTTATTGAATTTAATATCTATACATTTATGTATAAGTGAAAACATCAAGGACAAATGAGAAGGGAATATTTCTAAGTAAAACTATGCGTTTTCAAGTAAAATCCTTTTTTCCTTCAAGATTTAGATAACACATTGCGCAGTATTACCTGTAAGGTTCAGTAATGTAGATTCCTCAGTCGATTGACAACTGATAAAGGTTGTCTTCGTAGGCAATAATTATTATTTCATGTAACTTCTATGGTATTTGTAATTTTTCACCATAACTGTCAAGAACAGTTATTTTTAAAAATAATGCGAGACCATCCTGGTTTTAGTTTCTCAAAATGGTGTATACGTTAAAACAGAAAGAAGTTATAATTGAATGGCTCTCCCGTAAAGCAATCAAGATTAATGGAATCAGTACAAAACTGTTTTCAAGGTTTTTTTGTCGTATTTCCAATTTTTTTTGCTTACTAAATAATTTTTAGAAATCATACTTTGGCAAATATCTATGCTGATATGGAAGTATTTTAAATTTTTTTTGTAAATATTCTTTTGTGATTGTTTTATCGAAAACAAATGCATGTTTTTACCCCAATTGATTTCTTAATTTTCCATAACAATATCCAGTTATGTATTTTTATTGATAGGCAATTTCGGAGAAGCTGCCAAATACAGAATATAAATTTTTTTCTTACTTCCATTATTTTGTTTGGTATAACCACTCTCATGTTTATAAGTCAGGTTATGTATACGAGCCAAAAAACTATGATATACTTTCAACAAATAAAATTGAACGCCACTCTATTCATCTCGACTGTTTTAAATACCCATTACATATACCGGGTGATTCACGGCAGAGTACAAGCCTGCCATTCGAAAAATAGACAACCAAAAATACATATACAAGATCCTATGGTCTTATTGACGATGTTATGAATTGGAGACGCCTGTTTGATATGTTTGGTATTTTATTCTATTCACCTTTTAAATATGTAAACACAAGTAAATGTGAACAAATAACAAAAGTTTAAGTTTTAAATATACAAGTTTAATTATTTCAGATATCTAAAAATAGTAAGAATAACAAGATATTAATTTAAGTAAACTCTGTATGTATTTAAATATTGAAAATTCGTCAGGTATTGATATCTAACGAAATTCATTTGCATCATGCAGTATTAAAATTATTTGAGAATTAAATCCCTACGATTTCTAGAGTCACCACTTGGATTTAAAAATCGTCGTCTTCGAGATCTCTTGTCGATGGGTTTCCTTCCTTTTGCCTCTTTTGGTAGTTTGCTAGCATCCTTCCTATCGACGTGTTTGTTCCAATATTTTCTACGTTGTCTTATGTATTTCGCTAGGTCGTCCACTTTGCATTGTTCTCTTATGTCCTGATTTCTAATTGTGTTTCTGAATGTTTTCCCTGTATCATTTTCAATGTTCTCATCTCCACAGTTCTCAGCATTTGCATCATCTTTGCCGCATAATAATGTCATAATTGGTCTGAATGCAGTCTTATACATTCGCGTTTTGCTTTCATATATTTATTTCTCCATATAATTGCTTTCAGGCTTGCTGCTGTTCGTGCTGCTTTCATAGTTTGTGTTCGTACCTCTTCGTCCAAATTATTTGGATATTTCGACACCTAGGTATTGATAGCTAATCACTTGTTCTATTATGTGTGCAGTTTGCATCTCAGAGGTTGTTTTGATGTTGTCATGCTTTCAGTTTTATTGATATTAATAACCATATTCATTTCTTTTGCGGTTTGGTTAAACCCTTGTAGATCATCTATACCGTCTGAAAGTAGGACATAACAGATGATATTGAAGAAGGTTTTTCATTTTATATCTGAATTCCTTTCTTAGGTCGACTATAATTGTATCCATAATTAAATTAAATAGAAAACGACTTAGAATCCCTTCGTCGTATTCCGGTGCAGATAAGAATTTCTTGGCATGTTGATGGTTTACTTTTATACATGTTTTGCTTTGATGATATTGATTTTCTATCATCTTTCTCCATTGTTGGTTCACGCCTTTGTCCCGGAGAATTTTTATTACGTCATCCAATTGGACTCTATCGAATGCTTTGGTTATGTCCACAAAGCACATGTAGGCAGGTTTGTTATATTCTAGGTCTTCCTCCGTTATTTGCGTCAGAAAGAAGATCGCATTAATTGTTGACCTATTTCTCCCGAATTCTTATTGTTTTTTCTTCATTAATACAGTTTGACTCGACCGTACCAAGTCAGTTTAGTGAAGGCTTTTAGAGCACTAGTTAAAATTGTTATTCTACGATAGTTTTCCGGTAATATTTTCTTGTCTTTTTAAAATATTGGTATTGTAATACTACTTTGCCATTCGTCTGGTACTATTAGGGCTTTTATAATATTTTCAAATAATATTTTCATTTCTTGTATTAAGTTTTTTCCCCTATATTTCACCAGCTTATTAGACATATTGTCTGGTCCTTCCGGTTTTCGATTTTTCAATCCTTTTATTAATTTCTGGAAGATCTCCTTTGTTAATTCTGTATGCCTAGGTTCCATCTCATCTTCATAGTTCATTTATTGTTCGTTTTTTTCTTGATTTTCTTGGTAAAGGATTTTAAAACAGGTTGCCTACTCTTCCACTTTGATTTTATTTGTCTGTACTGTACCTTTTATGTCCACCTTATTTTCTTCTGAGCGTTGCTCTTATTCTGTTTTGACCGCCAAATAGATCGCATTCCATACTTCCGGAAAACCTGTGCGAGTAGTTCTGCTTAATGCGTCTTTTTCTAGCATTTACTTAATTGCCTGTTACCACATATTTATTCCAATTTTCATTGGCAGGCGTGTACATCACGTCCAAATAATTTCGCCAGTGACCTACTAAATGTTCGTGTAGTGCGACGACTCAAAAGGTTCAAACCCTTGGATTTACCAAATAGATTTTCCTAAAGATTTCAATCACTAAATGTTTAATCAAGCCTTTTAATTATTGTTAGCTTTAGTTATAGTTACAGTTATGTTCAATAGGTATATAGTAATCAAAAGCCTAACTATTTTAGGTTATAAAGGGAAATTGCTAATTAGGCAATTACCCACAAGACATTAGCAATGTCATGGAAGTTACTGAATGCCTGTATTGATTGGCAGATTGTAAATAAAGAGGAATCATATAAAAAAAAAATTTACAAGATATAAAAAGATGGCAATATTGAAATAAATAATTTAATTCTACCAGAAAATTAGTTATCTCGATACTATTGCAGTTTTCTAGAGTGTTTGGTGGTTAGTTGTTAAGTGAGATATTATTATTATTATTATTATTAGCCCGAAACATCCCATTGTTGGGCAAGGGCCTCCGCCATAAGAAGAGTTGTTGATCTACTCTCCCATAGTGATCAATCCTCGTGGTAGAGAGATATAATCAATAAAATATTTATTTTGTTTTGTTTTCTATTCATACACAATCTCAAAGTTACCCACTAGAAACTTTAAACAAATTTATTCCTGTAGGCAATATCTTCTATTAAGCAGAAATAGCATTATAACAGTTTTCGAACAAGGACGCATCACGCTTACAGTGGAAAAAATTGCCGTTGGCTCTTAAGTTGACGAAAGTGATCGTTCAGAGTTATGCAGTGTTTTATTAGTTGTTGAATTTGTCAGCATTAAGAACCAACTTGAAAAACTGAATTTTATTGGAAACCCTTGCAATGCATACTTAATACCTTAACAGTTTCTGATTCAAAGTTTAAGCTTACCTACGTGTTCATTGTTTTTCTCCACAGCAATTATTTGTTTGTTTTCCTATCTGTGTTTGTTCCGGCGTTCGAACGGTTGCTTGGCAGATATTTTTTTAATTCCTAAACGTAATAAATTGAAATGAGCTAGAAGGAACTGGTTTTGTTTCCACGGAGATTACGTTCTCACCTGTTGTTCGCTTATGCGGGTATTCTTTTATTGTACACGGAATAAAACTAGAAACCTCTCAAAGCGCCTCGGATTGAAAATTGTTTGTTCTCCATGCAGAGCAAAAAATAATTAGTTTTTCTAGATTATCACGCTTATATTTATTATCTTGCCATTTCTACAAAACCTCTTATTACTGGAATTATAACTCTTAGTTTATGTACGTGCTCTGCTTAAACAATTTATTCGCTTTTCCTGGTATAAAACTGTTAAGAAAATTTTTAGGTACCGTAAATTAATAATTCCTTGAGTAGTATCCTTTTCTGGTTAGAAAAATGCTTTTTATTGTACTCTGTCGTATTTTGGTTTAGGATAGAACGTTCTTTGCCAAATGTAATATGAATATCTATAATCAAGCCGCAGGGATGAGCAATTAAATGGCACACAAGAGATGAACATCTCTTCAGTTTCAATCAGGGATGCGGATGTAACTTCCAATAAAATCCTATGAGCTCCAGTTTACATAAAAATCATCCCGCGCCCGGGATTTCCAAATAAAATTGTAAATTAGATACCTTTAAATTAATTTTTTCAGCCTTTCCTTAGCCAGACAATGCTTGAGAAATATAAACGGTACGTCTACATCTTCCCGATTAACTCACTTCACATAACAGGGAATGCCGCTGACTGTTATCCAGAAATTTATATTTATTCTAAACGAAACATACCGAATGGCCGAGAAATGGCAACACAATTTAAAGTTCCAAATAAAGTTTGAATAACTAAAGCAAATAATAAAAGCAGAATGTCAATATGTCAGACACAGCTGGAATAAGCTGTGCTAGAAAAAGGTCGCTGCTTGAAATTCCAGAGGTTTTGAAACTTTTATATTCATAGGTATTGTGTCAACTTTGAAAGTTCTGAAAGGGTATTTTTTGAATAAGGCAACTTGATCATACTTGTTTAGAATAAACTTAGTACTGTTTAATATTCAAATCATTTTTATATGCAATGTTTATAAACAGATATTCATAACACCAATTTCTTGCCAGTGCATGGTTGAAATGATCCTTGGTTTTGATTGATTGCATATAATGGAGGACCACTTTCAAAATTAGCTCATTTGAAAATATTTTCTTGTTGTAAATATTTTTCCGTAATCCATCTAATTTTTCAGTAAAGAAAAATGGTTACGAACGCTGAACATGTGCTTAATGCAACACCCAATGGTTTTTGCTATAAATTTAAAACCTACTAGTTCTAAATAGGGTATAGATACCAGTTATGGACATGGACACTTAAAATTTTCAAATCATGTTAAGTATATTTGTTGTTAGAGAGACCTCTATATGGGGACTACTCAATCTATAGGTTCTATACTACTGTTCCACTTGGTAGCAAGTTTTGGCCCGATCATATGTATATGTGGGTGTGTCAGTTCGTTATACCTTGCTTTTCTCTTCGTTTAGCACAAGGAAAGTAAGTGAAGAATTTAAGTTTTTATGCGCGTATTTTACATAAACTAATAACTTCCTTTCATTCTGTCTACTTAATAGGTATCATAGTAGCCGATTTGACAATTAGAATAAGAAAATTAATTATCTAACAAAGGTTAGGTTAGGTGTCAATTACTGGATTACCGTATAGTCAAAGGCACCAGTAATGGATATGCTGTCCGTAATCGTTTCATAGGATTTTTTGCTCAGTCCAATAGTAGACAGTCTTGATCTAACGTCTCATTTGTAATTTATGTTTAATGTAAATGCAGAATGTGTGAAAAAAAGGAGCAAAAATATACAGAAGATGACATGGCTAAGGCATACTCTGCAGTACAAAACGGTTTACCTGTTGCTACTATCAGCAAAAACTATGGCGTTCCTCGAATCACTTTAAGGAATAAAGTAAAAGGATTGAGCCAAGTTGTTAGTTCTGTTGGGCCAGCTATAATTCCATCATCAGAAAAAGAGGAAAAAATAACTCAGTGCATAGTAGTCATAGCTGAGACAGGATTCCCAATTATTTAGCCTGATTTACTTGACACAGTCCATTAACTGGCAGTAGACCTGGAAGGATATGGATTCAAGGTTTTTTAAAAAGACGTTCAACTATTTCCCTTAAAATAGCTGAGAAATTGACAGTCTATCGGGGTCAACTTTCAGAAACACAGATTAGAAACTGCTGTCCTGAAGATTTCTCATATTTAGAACAAAACAATTTTCAAGGCTTATTAAAAGATGGAGACAAAATGTTCAATGCAAACGAAACGTATTATATAGCTAGCAAAACTTCTAAAAAGGAGAATGTACTGTTATATTCACAGTTTCGGAATCAGATCAAATTGCTTCGTCTATACCTATATTTCCATATAGAATATTGCCAGCCTATCAGTGCGTTCTATACCAAAAGTATGGGGAGTTGGTAAATTTGATTCTGTTTGGATGACTGACGAAGTATATTATGAATATATTTGTAATGATTTGAACCACGGTTAAGAGAACAGTACATAAAACCATCAGTTATCTTCTTTGTCGACGGCCATATGTCATACCTGACTATGCAGCTAAGTAATTTTTAGGGAATATAGCATATAGTAACTGCAGCCCTTCATCCTAATGCTACTCATGTGCTACAACATTTAGATATTGTCATTTTTATTCTTTAAAGTGCAGCTGAAAAACTTACGTCCAAAAATGTCTATGGTATATGAATCTGAATATGCCACAAAACAAAATATGGCAGACATGTTATCAGAAGTAATCAAACAAACGATTATTAAAATAATGATTAAGAATGGCTTCCGTGCTTGTGGGGTATTCTCCTTTGGTCCAAATAACGTCGATTATTCAAAATGTATTAATAAAACCAATAAAAATATACAGGTATAATGAGAAGAGAATTCAGAGAAGAATTGATAAATAACAAATTATTTTTATAAAATATAATACCTGCTGGGCGTCTGCAACAGATGCAAGAGCATGACATTAACAATGACTGGGGTGATGAATAATCAGCAACAGAACTTTGTATTATATGGAAACACTTAAAAGAGATGGTGTAAAATTTAGTAAATGTAAACGAAACGCCGGAACAAACCAAAATAGATGCGATGCGAAGTTGATAATGAAGCAAGGCTCATGGATAAAATCACGCCTTTAATCTTTACTACATAAAAAATTAGCTGAATTACAAAAAAACTTCGCAACTACACCACTGCTTAGGTAGAAAATTACCAAGTTGACAAAAGTTAGAATCCCGAAAACCCAATCGAAGGAGGAGTAGGTTCCAACAATTAAATTATAGGCGCCACCGACTTATAATTTTACTAACTTCGTCCGAGATAGTAAATGGGAAGTCGGACCCCAAGATAGATAATTACGTTCCTCTATGTCACCTATCTGTGCTGTAGGTAGATTTAGTTCTAGATATTTCGTCGTAAAATAAAATAAAAGGCAAGTTGCAACCAAAACTCTCTTTACTTAATACAAAAAAAACCACAACTCTAATATTTCTATACAAGAAAAATAAATTAAAATAAATTAGCAGTCCCAATTTTACGTTCCTGGAACTGAATATAACTAACCTAAATTGGGCGACACTCAAACAATTTTTCGGACCTTTATTGCGCTACTTGAAAAAGATACCAGTAATTGTTAGCGCAATCCGTTAACATAGGAGGCCTCCACGTTACAATTCATGCCTGATTAGAATGATCTAGGACAAAAATGTTCAAACTGCGAACTCTTTAACACGCAATATCAACCCTCTATCGGAGTATCCTGTATACATGATTCTCATAAAATTGTTTCCCCTAATAAATGGAATATTACAGTAGTATTTACACATATCCCCAATTAAAACCCCAATGACACAATTCAGTGACCCCAAATCAATTATTAAATTTACTCTTAAATAACGATAATGAAATCGTAAACAACAAGGCAAGGTTATACAGTTATTAAAATGTACTATTGAAATGCACTTCCCTTGTCAAGATGTGGCGGCAATCAGCGCGACCGAGCACCAGACTCCTTATCTACATCCCCAGGCGTCCACTCGGTTCGGGAAAAACCTTCCCAAGGTTACTCGACCAGGACAGCGTAGCAATATGAACAATACGTAGGAATGTAGAATTTTTCTACTGCGTCGCCTTAAATTCGGGACGTCCAGCCGCACGAATTTTGTAAGTTGATAGACTCTGGCATAACACTGAACAAAATATTCTTTACCGGAGTAAATTCTATATTGGAAATAAATTCCTGGAAATTTGCTTCCCTTCAACTATGGAAAAAGCTCCTGTGTGTGGTGACTCTCAAAGCGGAAAATGAATTTCCAATCGCAAAACGAATTGAAAGAAATAGCCCACTATTCACAATATACTTCCGGTAAGACCGACTATACTCACCTAATTACGTAAAACTGTCTTTTAGAATCTCCTTCCCCCCAACTTTTGAAATTCCACTACGCACCGCATTGACTTGACAGAAATGTAACTTCGAAATATTAAAAAGTCTTATAAGCAGGAGAATCACTAAATATGTAAAAAGGGTTGCCTTCTTTTAGGCGCGGAAATCGTTACAATAACCATTGCTAATTTTGCCAGCACAATAGATCTAATGGCTAAGGCTAATTCTGCCGAAAATAAGATAAGAGAAAACACTGCATTCTCTTCAGACGACTTATATTTCAACTTCCCTTCCACACCCATAAAGAAAACAGAGGATCTTTTACTGCCGCACATTAATGAATCTACTGCAAATAATTCAAATATACCATATCGCCATTTAAGAGAGTGTTCTTTTGGTCGAACAATACTACCTATATTCATAAAATACTAAGGAAAGAGTACCGTCAGTGGTAACATCTGATTTGTTGCAAACATATTTTGAACGAAAGCAGGAACCAAAAATTCAGAAGGAGGAAGATCTACAATCAAGAAAACGTGCCCGTGAAAAAGAAGCAGCTAAAGCGGCTGAAAGCAAGAAAAAGAGTAATCTAAATCTAAAAAGTTTAAAGGCCAAAATAATGAAGAATGAGCCGACTGGAAGTATTACAAAAGCCAAATATCCTGCAAAATTTACAACCTTTTTGACAAGAAGTCGAATTGATTGAGATGCATTTCCTATCAAAACAAAGCCCATAATGTTTCTATCAAGAAGGAGTATTTAAAGAAAATTCAGATGGATAGTTCATTTGGTAATCAATTTTTATGTGAAACGTGTAACAAGAAAAACGGAAGCAGTAACGGAAAAGATTATATTGAATATATATTATTCAAACGGAGACATAAATGTTTTCAGTTTCTCCTCTAGAATGTACGTACATATTATGTAATTTATGAAAATAAAAACTTTGCAAAGCATAGGATCTTAATGACATTTCTTGTTATTGTATAGTGTTCATAATTGGTGCTGCAAGTATCCATATTAGGAATAATGCAAAAATTGTAGTGTCCATTACTGGTTCAGACACTCTTCTTCTTGTTCTTGATGTTAGGCCTTTGGCCTGTTGTTACTGGATTAGGAGTCGCTCCATACTTTCCGCGGCCTCCCTATGCTTCGTCTCCCTCATGGTGACGTATCCCTGACTCTTCTTACTAGGCGGTCCTCGTGCATTCTAGTGATATGGCTGTTCTATTCCTCTCGCTTCCTATTTACCAAATTCCCGATGTTTTGGATTTGGCATTGCTCTCTTACACAGGCGCTTCTTACTCTATCCAATCTTGTATTTCCAGGTGTGTTTCCATTTCTGTCGCTTTCAACATTTGTATGGTTTTGGAGGTATCTGCTCTCGCTTCTACACCGTATGTCAGAATTGGTCTTACAGTACTTTTGTATATTCGAACATTGGGTTCAGATCTTAAAAACTTATTGTACCATATGGTGCTATTGGAATACCCAGATATTTTGGCGGCTTTGTTGGCTTGAGTGATAACCTTTTCCTGTAAACTGTCTGTACTCGTTATATTCGCTCCAAGATATGTAATTGAATTCCATCACTTGTTGTAACACTTTGCCCTGTACTTCCAGTTTGCATCGTATAGGTTCTATACTTATTACCATTGCTTTTGTTTTGTTAATCGATAAATTTAGATGGAATCTTTTACAGGTGCGGTAGAATTTATATAATAGCCTATGTAGATCGTCTTCGTTGTCACTTATTAAAATCGCATCGTTACCAAAGCAGATTATGCTAAAATTTGTATTTCCCATTTTGTACCTTCTTTAATTCTTAATTCTTTTATAGGCGACCGGGTGGCGCAGTGGGCGAGAGTCCGTTTCGCAACCGGTTGACCCGAGTTCGACTCCCGTTGTGGCCCGAATTTTAATTAATTCGGGAGCAGCGGGAGTGACTCGGTAGCATAGTTGGGGGGGGTTTACAAGGGTGGGGCATGTTAGACTTGTGTATAGCGCTACGTGCGCTGATCC
>JABXWE010042733.1:0-25471 GCA_014611495.1 Limonius californicus | reverse complement strand
TACAGCTTGGCTAACTTAATGCTAAATTACTCTAATGTTTGTTTTACAATTATTATATAGTGGTTACGTTAAAAGTGATGTACAGGGTGTATATGAAATAAAGTCATGCAAAAGTATTTTCAGTGAATTATTTTACACATTTCGGCTGTAAAACTCAACTTTAAGTAACACAATATACTATTACATCATGCTGAGGGAACATCAGTTATGTAATAAATAAAAATTAAATAATAAGAACATTTAAATATGTGTAAATACGGAATGTAAGAAAACTGAACTTTAGGTCAAATGAAACGATGAAAATTCCATAACTGAGATGGTTGTTAGTGCAGTTAGTAATAATAAAATCGTGATATCAGCAATGGTTAGCAGAAACTGTATTACATTAAATGTAAATGATATTTAAATCAAAGTGGCCGACAAAATTACTTTCAACGCGTGTTGTCGTAATTACAGATATTTACAGTAAAGGATTACAATTATTTGCAACAATTTAAATAATATTTCAATTTAATCTTAATCATAAGAATATATTCAAGCTTTCTTAAATTTCCTTAATTTTTGTATGTATTTAATGAATAACAATGGTTAATCTCGCACACGAAATCCTGAATCTATATACTACATTAAATGCATCGCAAACAATCTCCCGAGTGGTATAAGCTTTTACTTGAGTACACGACGAATTAAATAAATAGTAAAACTATACATGCAAATCACACCCACGATTACGTAAAGTATCGATACGTGGCTATTATGCGCCTTTATCATCTATATTATTATTGGAACAAGTACATATGTTACGGGACCACTCCTAGATTTTGTCTTGTGTAGGATATATTATTTCTGCCCACAACTTTAGTGATATCTATTGTTTATATTTATGATTGGAATAATAGATTTCGTTTGACCGATTTTAGTATTGCTTTTCTTTCCAATACTCTTCAATAGAGACCACAAAATATTCAGATTTGATTTACCGCGTTTTATTGTACCGCAAGTAGTTCTTCATTCGCCAATTTGCATTCATGGATAGGTTTGCTATAGGATAGCTTTTCCTTTAATACGATCGTATTTGAAATAGTAACGAATTAATAAAATACTAATAATCAGAACCGTACCTGCGCGTTACAATTTTCACATAAAAAATATGTTAAATTACCAAAATAATGGATATAGATTTTTATATATCTACATCCAGTTAATTGCCCTAATTCAAGTTTACAAGTATTTCACTAAAGAAAAATATTTTGTTATCAATTATTTTCACTGAAGGGAAGTATTTTGGTATGAGTTAAACTACACAAAAATGAATGGGCATATTGTAATATAAAGCATATATGTTTGTATTTGGCGGCTAATAGTCATCTATAAATTGATAACTAGAGCAAGCGGCAATGTTTGATGTTAAAAACAAACAAACAATCGAATCTAATTGCAATTATTTAACCGTATTAGCGTCAAGTCGAGTTTGTAGTTGATTGAATAATTTTTCCTGTCACCTTCAAGTCTTTTTTGTTCAGTGTTTTTTTATTCGTGTGCTACATTTGTGTTCTTAATAATAAACAACAATGCAGAGAAACCATTTAACAATAGAACAACGAAATTTAGCCGTTGCTATGCACTAAAGAGGAGATCGCTACGTCGACATTGTTGATTTGTCAGAAACCACACAGAGCGTAATTTCACGTGCCCTTTCGCGCTTTAGACGACTGCAAGAAGGCCTGGAAGTGGGTCTTTTCGCATCACAACACCTCGTGAGGATCGACTTCTGGTAATTAATGCAAGAATACACCCCTTTTCAACTGCTCGATCTACAGCAAGTGCTCCAGAATGCCACAGGAAATGGAGTCTTCGACCAAACTGTGAGAAATAGATTGTTTGAGGTAAGACTTATCTCATACCGCTCCCTAAGATGTCCTACAAGAACTGTGGCTCAACTAAGACACCAGGTGAAATGGTAAAGACGTAGGCTTCAAGAAGACACCGTGGGATGATCTACTGTTTTCGGAGGAGCCGGCGTCAAAGAGTATATCGTAGTGCCTGACATCGTACCTTACTTCTGTATACCCAATCAATCGTTGCCTTTGGTGGTGACGGTCTTATGATATGGGCTGGACTTTCTTTATGGCGGGTACGGGCCAACGTTATGCCCAAGAGATCATTATAGACCATATTCTGAACCGTTGCAACGGTGTTGGGCGGGAATATTTTGTATTTCTTGACGATTCCTTGGGTTGTTTTAGAGATGCTTCGAGATGAGGAAATAAACCATCGTGCTCTTCCTCCGCTATATCCAGACCTCAATACCATCGAGCATGCATGGGACCTTTCAGAGGCAGCTGGATCATCAAAATCCAAGGTCTACTACTGTGAAACAGCTGAGGGATGTATTGCTGATACCACAGCATCAAATTCCACGAGAACGTATTGATAATTATATTAAGAGTTTGCTAGCAAGGTGCAGACGAGGTGCCGCGCGGTATTAGAATTTAATAAATTTAAGTTAAGTGAAAGGAGACAATAACTATTTTCATTATAATATAATATGTTTTGGTAGTTTTCTATTATAAATGCAATTGGTGTTGCCTTTAAGTGTCTCACGCTGCAATATCCGTTTTCTTTTTTGGGTAGTTTATTTTCACTTGGTATAATAGAACTTCCTTTGTACAGGAGAAACGCAAAAAACTAGATAGGAAGCATAAACTAATACATATTAGCATTTATATGTTTGTATTTTTTTGTATCCAATTGACTTTTGACGTTCATTACCAAGCAAAGATTCGTGGAAGAAACAGACAACACACCTTACTAGTTAGCAGTTACGTGTATTTCCAAAGTAACATAACGTGTATCTCTATTGTTTAGTTGGTAATAAACATAGATAAGAAAATAGTTAACAATATCTATTTGCATGAACATTTTGAATTTAATTGTAGAGCACTAATCGTTGATTTCATTGATATTATAGGATTTATGCAGTTTAAATAAATCTCCAAAAAATTCGACTTATCAAAAATCCTAAATAATTAAAATTTCTAGCAGTCGTATCCAGGCTGATTTCTGAATGCGTCCGTTTTGATGACTGACCTTTTCCAGTGGACTATATTTTTGAATCTTTATGTTGAAATTTTTTGATTAAGACGTAGGATAAGGAATAGCAAAGAGGAAAGTTAATTTTTGGATATTTTTTCCTCTTTTAATCTTTTATACAAGGGATAGATATCTATATAGATCTATATAGATAGATATCTGTGTTTTCATTCTGAATAGACCATTTTATCCGTAAGCGAATTAACTTTCCTTGGAGAGAATTACTGTGGACTACATCGAATTCTATTTGAAAACAACTTTTAATAATTTCAACAAAATTTATATAAATCTTCTAAACTCGTTTAAAATGAGGTTGGGTACAACGAGATACTGGATATAACAAGCGTTTACGATTTGTATTGTATGCTGTATTGTATTTACCCTTTACAGAAATCGCTCGTCGAGCAAAAATTATTGTTTTTAACGTGCCCAGCTTGTGTGACTCAAAATACATTTATCTGAAAACAAACTTTACTGTCTGGTGAAAACTGCAATTGAAATAAAGCAAGTGTTTGGAATTTGTGCCTCATGCCGACCCAAAAAGGTTTTACTGCTACACTGTCAATAATCCTTAAATTTATAACATTTTTCCAAAATTGAAACTAGTGATTTTTGCATTAAAATCGTGTAGTGGCCATAGTTGTCTAACAGGTTAACGAATTTTCTGAGAAATTTAATTCTTATTGCACAAGAACAACTATTGTTAAGAGAACGTCCTAGAATCTCATAGTTTCGAATATTTCCTATAGATGTTAATGAAGGTTTATTAATAGTAACATGTTAATACAATTTTAATACCGCAATTAATTCTCCCGGATATAACAAGCCACAAATTTCGCTCCGAGTTGGACTGTAGTTTGATAGAGGTTTTCCTTGAAGCTTTCCAAAAGGCTTTCCAATCTAATCGAAGAGCTGCAAACTTTTAATATCCTATTTAGCCTCATTGAAGAAATGGATATACAGACAGCAATTTTGAAGCCTGAAAGACTCTGAAGAATGCAGAAAGGACACTTTCATTCGTTTTTCAGGGCAAACCTGAAGTTGATTAGGTTTTCATCCCTTCCATCTTTTCTCAGTATGATAATTCAGTCTTAAAGGATTAAAGTTTATGCAATACTTTCCTGAAACATTTAAATTACTAAATTCCATAGTTTATGTAATATCCCTGAAAGTACATCTCCTGAAACATCTGAACTACTAAATTCCGTATCGAGTTTACAGCGGCTTTATAGTATTTGCTGTTTGTCCTCCTCATGGTTACTGTTCGCTCATCCATTATATCACTAAATTCTTCCAAGGAAGGTAGACTATAAAATACCGATATGGACCTTCTACAGAAAATAACTAATTAGTCTTTTGGGTATTTATTGAATTGCGTTATCTTACAGCATCTGGGGATGATATTTCCAAATATACCTTGCGATTCTACACCCTATAATTGTCCAACAAAATCAATGAAATTTGTCATAGGCATAGATGTCAACCCTTTGGAAAGCAGTTTCAACAATGGAAGTGTAGTAACTTTGTACCGTTTTTGTTTTTTCATCTTTAAAACAAATCCCAACCTCGCATTATTCTTCCCGATCAATATTAGTTGGCAAATGCCGTCATCCACGCTGCATGTAGAAATCCGTAATACTAAACGTTTCGTTTAAACATATATCTAAAATTTATAGAAAAGCTTCATAACTCTTCTTATTGTACCAGCTATTTATATGTACATTGATTTTAACGACTGAATTCTGAGCTATGTTCATTCAAGAATCAATATTAAGTATTTGATAACAAACTGGCTATCCACTAAATCGTGGTAGTCTCAGATCTACCGATAATATAAAAAATCTTCAGGGGTAAGACAACTTATACTCCTTACCCCAATACATTTTTTGCAAAATGGTGTTACCAGTAGCACTGGTAGAATCATCATAAAAATTGCACGATGAATCTCTCCACGGTTTCTCATTTTCTGGCCCTCATGATAACTGGACCATACTTATCAAAGAAGAAATTAAAGGTATCCCTAAGGATATGCTACGTTGTTTGATTATCACGTTTGACCATGTATATACATTGTGTAACTGAATGAGCTGACCAAACTCTAGAGGCACATTCTAGTCTTTAAATTAATGTTAAAACTTGCAGGATGCGATTTCGGAGAATTTGTACATTTTCAATTGTAGTCGAGTAAACAATATTTTATAGGTGTGCCCATAAAAAGTAATCACATAGAGTGGAATCAAGGGAGCATAGAGGCCATGCAATCAGTCTTACTGTACTAATCCAATGGTTAACATAATTGATGATCAACAAATTCTTGTGGAGTAAGACTAAAATGTGCACGAACCCCATCGTCCAGGAACCACAAATTACGGCGTGTTTGTAATTGCAATACTGCTAGGTCTTTCAAAAATTGGTTATACTTTTAACCATTAAGTGTCGGCGGCAAAACTTTGATCCGTTCAAGCAGTTATGGCTAATGCCGATCCAAATATTACAGGAAAATGTTTGTTGGTTCCTGAAAAGTGTTATTGCTTGTGGATTAGCGTCAGCTCATTGATGATGGTTGTGAGTATCCCTTACTGCATTACTTAAAAACATTGTTTTGCCGGTAACAAGAATGCTAGTATGAAAACTGGGGGATTGCTTATTATAATAATCATCGACAAAACTACAATTTTTGTAATAAATCAGCCTCTAATAGAGCTTGCACTCGCTGTACATAAAACTGATACAATAATTGTTTATGAAGAACGTTTGAAACAGTTTGATGTGTAAACCAACATCAATAGCAATAGTCATCTTGACAAGTGCTAAGTGCATCCTCAATTACCTCAAGAACATCTTACCTAGACATATACTGGGGACTGTTCGGCTACTCCACAATCTGTAGAGGATCCTCTCGCCAACAGTTGGGCAGGAAACACCTTTGGCTGTACAATGCCGTCATGGAACGTTTCTCCGTAACATCGGACAGTTATATAGTTGAATTTGCCATAAAGAATAATTTGCAAAGATAATTGCAAAAGTACTTAAACTGTTCTTCTTCTTCTTAGTTTCGTATTTTTCCTGCTTATTCCACGGAGGGTGAAGTCCAGCTCTCCATCAATCTCTAGTTGGTCTTTCAGGCGGTCATTTTCCAGATGGCTTCTTTGTTGTGCGTATCTTTCCTATTCTATTTTCCTCCATCCTGTTTACGAGTTCGTTCTATTGTCGATTCCTATCCTTTGACCATTTGACGACCTGTATCTGGCATCTATTTCTAATGGATGTGTTGGTTTGCTTTCTACGCAGTGTAACTCCTAATACAGCACGAGATGTTTAATTTCAGATGTTCGTGTCTTCTGTTTAGTTCTCTCATTTTCACAGGATGTACCACCGCTTTATATATTTCTAATTTGCTGTCAACATTCATATATTTATTCCTCCATGTTGTTTCCCTGAGGCATCCGGATATGTCCGAACTTTTGTTGACTGCGTCTGTATTTTTCTATATAAGTATATATTCCTGTCACTATATATCCTCACTCCCAAATATTATTCTATCGGATAATCAAACAATCACGACATATTAAGAAATATTTAAAAAGCATTTTCAAACCTTATGTGTTCTCACCATTACTTTTTAAAAAATTATTGCTATTTCCCATGCTTTCTGAAAACCTTTATCATTACCTTGAAGAGTAAAATACGCCTCTGAAGTTTGGCCAGGACATTCAGTTACGCCCTGTATATTTTACTAATAGAATTTCTTCCAGTTTTAGGTTACTTTTTGTCTGACACTGCATATTCTTCTTAAACACATCTTAAATAACCTTTGTGTTACAATATTCTTGTTGCTCAAATCCGAGAAAAGGGAGATGTATAAAATCTGAAACTGTTCCATTTCTCTTGTATTACAATCCGTGTGTGGTGAAAGTATTGTTTGGTTGCCTTTCTGTAGATTTTCCGTAACTTTTGCAGAAATGTAAGTGAACTAAATAATTTAATCTCAACCAACAGAGTTTCTGTTTAGAATGTCACACAAGAATGTAACGTTATAATTTACAAAGCGACAAAGCTATAAAAACTAAACTGCTTTGCCGTTGCAACCCTTACAAGTATTTACTGTAAAAGCGCGTTAAACACAATTTACACGTAATTAACTGTTATAACAATTGATGTTTATTAAACTTCATCAAAGATTCAATTTTATGAATTTATGTATGATGGAACTTATTATCAATTAGACATCATCCGCGGAAACTACAAAATAATAAACACATAATGGTGGAATTAGCTTCACATTCGAAATCAACTACACCAGGTGGTCGTCGGAAGTGCTCCATTAAGAAACTAGTCATTAACAGTAACTTACATAGTCAATATACCTGCAAAAAATTACCATAACTGCAGTTAACACTTAATAAAGATTTTAAATCACCATAACTCATCATCTCTCACACAATGTGCTTCTATATAATCTTTGTTCATTCGCTCTGCTTCAAAACAGGAAAATCTATTTGCCCTAAAAATCCAACCGGAAGCAACATCTCCTAAGCGTAGTCAAGTTCAGTGCTATGGTTTTTACTTGCACTTATTGTATGATTAGAGGTACCTATGCAAATGGAATTTCAATTTTAGTTTTTGTGATGTGTAGACTGCCTTCTGATACAACCAGAGCAAAAATCTTCATAAGCCACAACGGACGGTTAATTATACAGATAAGATTTCCGGTATTTAATTTTGAAATTTAAATTCGTTTTAACTACATGTGGTGTTTGCAATAAAGATAAGTAGGAATTTATTTTTGCTTATTTTTGGTAGACAAGAACCTCTCATAAACAATGTATTACGAAGTTTCTCCAAAGAATTACAGCACAGTGAAAGAAAGACTGTATAATAGAAGTAGCTGAACCTGTGGGCTACACCGTATATCTTGTTACGGTAAATCTTCAAAAATATACAATACGCTGTGATAGGACGTAAGTAATGTATCCAGCCACTACTGTAATAGCACAAAGATAGATAGCCTCCTATTTTTTATAGGGTTTTGAAAAAAATTACAGTACAACAAAAGAAAGACAGAATAATAGAAATAGTTGAAAATGTGGGCTACACTCTATGTTTTTTAGAATACTTTTGACAAATAATAAATAAGTTGTGGTGGAATATAATGTATGTGTAATTTATGCGTCTTAGCCATTTTTGTAGTAACACAAAGATTGATAGTTTCGACTTTTTTCAACGGGCTTCCCTAAAAAATTACAACACATCAAAGGAGAAATTGTATAATATAAATAGCTGAACCCGTGGACTACACTCTATACCTTGTTAAGGTAACTCTTAAAAAATTATCGATAAGCTGTGATTGGACGTAATTAATGCATCCAGTTACTCGTGTAGCACAGAGAAAGATAGCCTCCAGTCTGTTCAACGCGTTTCGGAGAAGAATTGTAGCATAATAACAAAAAGGCAGAATAATGGAAATAGCTAAACTTGTGAGCTATACTCGAAGCCTTTTTACAATAACTTTTGATAAATAATGAATAAAATATGATGGGATATAATGAATATGTAATTTATGCGTCTAGCCATTTTTGTAGTTACACAGAGAGAGATAGACTCTACTTTACTTTTATCGGGTTTCCCTAAAAAATTACAGCACAATAAAGGAAAGACTGAATAATAGGAAATGCTGAACCTGTGGACTACGCTCTATGTTTCCTTACAGTAAACCTTGACAAATAACAAATAAGCTGTGATGACATGTAGTCGATATGTAATTGTTGGATCCAGCTATATTTGTAGTAGCACAAAGAAGACACCCTACAGTTTTTTTTCAACAGATTTTATAGAAGAATTACAATTCTACAAAAGAATGACGGAATAATAGAAATACCTGGCTGTGTAGGCTACGCTCAATGCCTTTTCAGGTTAACACCTAAAAATAATAATTAAACCGTGATAGGATGTAATGGATATGTAATTTATCCGTTCAGCCATTTTAATAATATGAAGTCAGATACTCTTTTTTTTCAATAGGCTTCCCTGAAGAACGATATCACAGTAAACGTAAGACGGGTTAACCTATGGGCTACCCTTTATGCCCTTTTACAAAAACTCTTGCAAAATAATACAGAAGTTGTAATGGGATGTAATAGATAGGTAATTTATGCGTTCGGACATTTATGTAATAGCACAAAGAGAGTTAGCCTCCAGTTTTTCTTCAATGGGGTCGCCTAAATAATTACAGCAACGCCAAAGAAAAACAGAATAATAGAAATAGCTGAACCTGTGGGCTATGATCTATGCTTTTTAACGGTAACTCTTGAAATATTTATGCCTTATGGTCTTTTTGTAATCGCACAGTATTAAAAAACGAAAATATATTTCCTTCTATACTACAACAGCTATTGGGAGCAAAACAGAAATGATTTATCGACTTTTTCCTTATTAATGAAAATATAAATTGGAAATTAAATACAATTAATATCGTAATTACGAAATCTTACATTATATGTTTATCGAATAAATGATTGCATTGTCGAAATAAATTGATGGTGAACTGATGTCGCGACTTGGCAAGGTCATGCCTGCGATTAGGAATTCTTGTTTAGTTTACGTCTGAAGAATGCAGATATTTAGTTGTTTGTTCTTGGTCCTTTGGATTTTCAAGGCGATTAGTAGGTTTTTCTTATTTACCTGTATGCGCTTGTGCAAATATCGACACACAGGGACCTACAATATATTGCAAATACCGTTGAAGCCAAAATAATATACATATGTATAACGAAAATCAAAATTTCTAAACAAAATTTTTGGAGGGAGAAAAATTTCATTTTATGTTACTAAAACAAATGTTCTTATTAACAATCCTTTAGTAACCGCTTAAACATTTAATTCTTTATATCAAATTTCTGTATTACCTGTTTTAAAACATTCATCTTTGGACCATCTTGCCAACGTTACACTAAAGCTTTGATCTAGTTTCGCGAGATGTCGCCGATGTCGAGCATGCGCTTATTACCTTATCCCTATCCCTATCCCTTATCCCCTACGCATATGAATATAAGTTAGTTAACATTTACTATAGAACAAACAAGATTGAAATTGCAAAAACACATTCAACACTGGCGACATCTCACAAAACACATTCGAAGCTTCAGTTCAACCTTATCAAGATAGTGAACGTAAGAAGTTACCTAACGTAGACTGAAACGGAACCTATTAATAATAAATCAATAAAAACTTTTTTTTCATTACTCAGGTAGCAATTTCATAAAAACAGATACAAAATTGTTGTTGTGCCTTTGTTACATTTTACTTTCTTTCCAACATGTATATTTCTCTTTTATAATTTTTCTGAAACGCTTCTATAGCAGTATGTCCGCGGAAATTGTCTACTACGGCCAAAACTTTTAGTTGTTATTTTGTGTCGGATCGAACGCGTGTCCTTTATGATAGCAATCTTGTGCATTAATCGCTCCGCCACGGACTTTTTTAATTATGAGAAAATATCATATATTTAAACACATATTTAAATTTAATTTTCTCTGAACCTTCCAGTTCTTAAATATCTTTGTAATTGTTTTCATTTTGCAATTGCGCAATGTTAATATATTAATAGTTTAATACTTAGAAACTCTAATGATAATATACTTGGTGTTCCATAAATATACCGACGAACTTTTAAGGGTGGTAGGGAACATGAAAACAAACATTTTTTGCTTGATAAATATATGTCCGAAAACGCTTCGTTTTCGAGATACAGGGTGATGAAATTTGTTATAAAAAATCGTTTTTTATTAATCTTATTAAGTTTATTGCATTTTAACCTGAAAGGAAGAAATCAAGGGGTTTAAATCGGGAGAACGCGCAGGCCAGGCCACGGGACCTCCTCTTCCAATCCAAAAATTTGAACCATAGAATAAATAATTATGTAGTAGGTAAATTTATTCTTTTAATCCAGTTACCGTCATTAACAATTATCGATGGACATGTCATTGTGATAAATTAATTTGTCATTAGTATAGTGATTACTTGAGTTACTTAATCCTGTTGAGTAGTATATTGTAATAAAACTTGTGTTGATTGTTAATTTAAAATTTTTATTTAAAATGGATTACTCATTTGAAAAACTTGCCGATATGCACCTCGCTTATGGTGCAGCAAATTGTAGTGGTAGAAAAGCTGCACGCTTGTATGAACAGAATCATTATGAACGCCGGCAACCTCATCATACAACCTTTTTTTCCATACATCGTCGCCTTAGAGAATATGGCAACCTCAAGCGTCCCGGTGGTGCTGGTCGTCCAAGAATAGCCCGTACAGTAGAGTTTGAAGAAGAAGTTTTACAACGATTGGAAGACAATCCATCTACAAGTGTTCGCGCAATTGCACACAATATGGACTCCTCCAGTACGACGGTATGACGTGTCTTGCACGAACAACTTCTGTATCCCTACCATTTACAAGGAGTGCAAGGTTTAAAATATGAAGACTATCCCATCGATTAGCTGTTTGCCAATGGTTTTTGGGTCGCACCTTAGTAGAACCTCACTTCGGGAGAAAAATATTGTTTTCTGATGAGGCATGTTTCACGCGCGATGGTTATTTTAACAGTAGAAGCAGCCACATTTGGGAATATGAAAATCCACATGCCATGGTCTATAAAAGACACCGGCAAAATTTTTCTGTAAACATGTGGGCTGGCCTTTTTGGAGAGAGTTTAATAGTTTACTTACTGCCTGCTCGTTTAAACACAAACTTTTATCGACATTTTCTGCAAAATGTTGTACCGGGATTATTAGAAAATGTCCCCTTAGACATTAGGGCCAACATGTGGTTTCAGCATGATGGAGCACCTCCACACTTTGGTTTGAACGTGCGCCAGTATCTGGACCAGCGATTTAGCAACCAGTGGATTGGAAGAGGAGATCCCGTGGCCTGTTCTGCGCGTTCTCCCGATTTAAACCCCCTTGATTTCTTCCTTTGGGGTTATCTGCAATCTTTAGTCTACGAGACACCCATTCGTAATGAGGAAGATCTTGTCGCAAAAATAATGGCCGCTTGTGCACAAGTAGAAGCTATCGCTGGAATCTTCGATAGGGTGCGCGAGTCAATGATCCGGCGGTGCAAACTTTGCATTGAAGCAAATGGTCAACATTTTGAACAATTATTGTAAACTATAATTTCATTAAAATGCAATAAACTTAATAAAGATCAATAAAAAAATGATCTTTTTTTACAAAATTTCAACACCCTGTATCTCGAAAACGAAGCGTTTTTGGACATATCTTTATCAAGCAAAAATGTTTGTTTTCATGTCTCCTACCACCTCTAAAAGTTTGTCGGTACATTTATGGAACACCCTGTATGTATATACATTTTTATAAGCATAACAATTTACAGCTAAAACATGCAGCAAATAATTCACCTTAACATTATGAAAATTTAAATAAATTCAATCAAACTTAGGGATAAACAGAACCAATCTACAGTTTACCATATAGTCTTCAGTCATGCATCGTTCCTATAGATACATTTTAATTTATCAAACAATTTAAAAAAGCAAAATTAAGTATAACAACAAATTCATAATAAATATTTGAAAATCAACCAAAAAAGTTTTCTGCTTCTATTCAGAAAATGACTGACAGTTCTAGAAACCTTGGAAAAGTTTAAATACCACTGGTATACCTTACAACTGATGCTACTCCCTGTCCCATTAATAGATCAAGTTTGTGTGTTAATACGAAAAATCATAGAGTCAGTATGGCATGAAATGAGGATTCGAAGAATGCGTATCCTATTTCTACATAAACAAGATTATACGAAGCAATTTAAATATTTTTTTGTTTTGCGTTTGCTACAAAATTTGGTACTCCACTGCTTAATTAAAGTATAATAATAGCACTTTGTGAAATTCACCAACCGGGAATTTGCTGTTACAAGCAGGTTTCGGGTCGAATGTAACTGCGGATTGAGGCTGCTAACATTATTAGCAAAGAAGATACCTTTCATTCAATAATTTTTAACGATGTACCGTAAGAGCGGCCTTTACATAACATATAATAGACGTTCCAAATGTAGCTGTAAAAACGCATTATAAAATGTATAAACCCTGATAATCTGTATAGTATTATCAGTAGTCAGACCGATACTTTCTTAAAGTATCGCGATAACGATACCTATACTTTATCAGAAAGTATTGCTATAGCGATACTCGATTCTTTGTTCAGAAAATATCGCGATACCGGTAGTCGATACTTAAAAATGTATCGCTATACCTTTAGCGATACCTTTCCGTTAGAGGTTAAACAATGAAAATATATTTTAATTAGATACTTTAATTTTTAAAATCATGCTTAATAGTTAATATTATTATTAAATTGAACTGTAAACAGAGAAAATTTTAGATATCCTTTATTTGCTTTTACAAGTAGCTGCATTTATAAATTATAATTTTAGGATGACGTACCCATAGAAGAATGTCAAAATTAACGCTTTAGTTTTGCGCTTTGGAGTATGCCAAAGTATAACTGCATGCTTAAACACACTTGTTAAAGATTACAATATTTCAAGAAGCTTGGCAATAAGATAAAATATTGTGTATTGTTATTATTAATCCTCTCCATCTGGAAAGCATAAGCAGCTTAACAGATGCGTGAGAGTTTTATGCTTTACCCAATATTTACATTCCTACCTATCACCTAAAAGTGTTTACAGCTTCAGGAACTGGAATTACATATTTAGGTAAATTTGTAGTGTTCCAGGAAAAAAATATCGACAACGTATCGCAAATCCGCGATGCTCGATAATTAAAAAAATCACCGCGATACCAATACTCAATACTTTTTTTGAGAAGTATCGTGATGCGACAATCGATACTCAAAATCTATCGCGATTCTTCCGACCACTAGGTATTATATACACCAAAACAAAATAATATGAAGCATACTGGGTCGCACAAACGTACTCCATCAAGAATTTTATGTAACAAACAAACCAACGCATACGAAATTATAACGGTATATTAGTAAAATAGCTTATATGGAATATATATCTTTAACCTGTATTCCGTAACAACCGATAATGTTATACAATTTACTCCTCCCAGAAGTACTACCACTACCAGTACTAGTATTTCTATATTACCATGTCGTATATATTTTTTTTAATAATTTTTTTATGTGATATACCATGTCAAAAAGTAGCTTTAAAACATAAAAATACGAGGTGTGTTCAATTGAAACCCACCTTTGATTTATAAATAATTTATTTCACAATGTAATTACAAACAATTACCGTCACAGTTAAGGCACCTATCCCATTTACTAATCGACGTATATCCCTGCTCGTAGAATTCTTGTGGCTGCTGATTGAAGAAGCCTTCCTCAGATATCTGTACTTTTGCCTCAGACTCAATATGCCGACCTTTTAAAGTATTTTTCAGCGGTAAAAAAACATGGAAATCGCAAGACGATAGATCCGGGTTATAGGGTGGATACTCTAAAACCCTCCTTTTCTTTCATGCAAAATGACCCCACGTGTAAGTTTTCCCGGACTTAAGTCTTATTGCATGATGAAGATTGTTCAAAGTTTTATTGTACAGATTTGCATTGACATTTACTCCAGGTTCCTTAAACTCTATCAACAAGGATCCTTCATGGTCGAAAAAAATGATAACATCACCTTGCCTCCAGAAGGTTGTGCTTTAAAATTCTTCGGTGGTAGTGAACTTGAATGTTTCCACTGCATCGACGATAACTTACTGGATGCCTCGTAGTAATGGCACCAAGTTTCGTCACCAACAACTACTGACAGAAGAAAGTCATCGCCATTTTGCCTATAGTCTGTAAGGTGTCGCAGAGATAAGTTCATTCGCAAGCAGTTTTGTTCATTAGACAAAAAACGAGAAATCCATTGCGAACAAACTTTGCTGTAACAACCTAGATTACGAACAATGCTATGAACAGATCCTGTACTCGCACCAACAATTTCTAAAATTTCTATAACTGAAATTCTACGATTTTCTTTAATTGAAATTCTACGATGTTTTCCACTAAGGCCTTCCACACATACCATATTGTTTTCTGTTAATGCAGTACACCATGCACCTGGTCGCGGCTCATACATAGTCCCTTCTTTTCCATTCTTAAATTTTCGACCACCATTACTTCACAGTTGGGTACGCAATACATGCATTTCCAGGCACTGCTTGCATTCGCGTATGAATCTGCAATGGCTGTACACCCTCAGCGCATAAAAATTGTAGGACTGCACGCAGATCATACTTGGACGGATTTTCAACAACAAACGCCATTTCAAAATCACAGCTTTAAAAATCTAAATCCGAATGAAACGCCAGAAACTTATTAATGTGTTGCTTACAAACACTACTAACATTAACAAACGTCATTAGAATTATTGCATTTGTTTTCAAGGCTAAGTTGATGAAAAATGGTTTCAGTTGAACAAGCCTCGTATTATAAACGATTTATTTTTAATTATGCTAAGCCGTGCAAACCATTGCTCAACCATGTCTTTCTCTTAAGAGCTTTATATGTATAAATACGTATCTAGAGGCATTGTACAGTATGTATTATGTGTGGTAATAACAGAATCAATTGTTATCTGAGAAAAACTATAATCTGGAACACAATGAGAATTAATAATAAAAGGAAGAAAAAGACATGTCGTAAGAAAGAAAGCAAACAGCCTGTAAAGTAATGATAAACGCAAACACAGAGGAATCAGAAGGTTATATGAGAGTATATAAGAGCAAAATAAAAAATACAGGAAAGCAGAACTAAAGTACCAGAGCAATACAGTGTATTACAATAAAAAGGGAAAGCGAACAGCCGAAGAAAATATTGTGAAAACAGTACTTTGAGAAATTGAGAAACTGAGAAATTGTAATAAGATTGGAGATGATCATATACGGAGGAGAGATATTGCATGAGAATTTTTGTACAGTGAACCTAACTTAGCTTTGCCGGTGAGCCAATGTGCGCACTGACAAATCGGTAGTAGGGAGCACTTCTTGCTGTTAAGATTGCTAGTAGAGTTAAAAAAAAGTCTTATCTTATGCTTATAATTTAGCTATATGCTTATTTTCTGCTTATTTTGTAATTATAAATAACTAAAGATTAGTGTTTATTCACTTACTTACACTTCACTAATTATAAATCATAATTATTACAAAAACACCACTGTTCTAACTTCTAGCTAAGTTCTAAACTTCTCTTGCTAAGTGTACACGACTCGTGACGCATGTAGTCTGTCACTTTCTTCCACCCACCTTCTCTGTCCATGAGTGTGCGCGATGACCGGCAAACCTATGTAAGGCCCACTGTACATAACAACAAGAATATGGGAAAAATAAAATGTAAACTAGCAAAGTGGACGACCATGGTATCAAATCTATCACCCTAAAAAATACATAAAGTCCATGGCGAAAACTATAAATAACAGTACTAATAAAAGAAAAACTCATGACACATAAAGAACTGAAAAAGGTATCAAGAAGGTTGGTCAGGCGGTGGTCGAAAAGCTGTTACATTCTGCGCAGGCGCTAGCGTGTACATCGTGTTCAATCGTGTATCAATCATCATGGAGCAACGAGTCAATAATAAGTTTTGCTGTAAATTATCAACCGAATTGGGGAATAATGTGTGGTTGGTTGCAGTACGATATTTTTATACGCTGAGAGGTAATGTTGGAGGATCGAACCCAAGCCATAATCGACGTTTCACTCAGGAATAGAGCGTTCTGCCGACTGAGTTACCATCATAAAACTTACTATCTTCAATATTTCTACTTTCGAGAATTATTATTATATACTGAAATTCTAATTGTTTATAGCAATCAAAGAACTTAAAATGCATGTTATTGTAGTTATCAGATTCTGAGTGATCTAAAATTAAATTCGGAAATAAGTAATCTCTACCCTTAGTTCACGTTCGATGTTGAGGTTTCTGTATTTCGACACAAGATACTGCAGAGAAACCAACATCACAAAGAAAAGATGTAGGAAATGGCAATATAATATGCATAGCCCTCTTGAATAACTCTGGAAATTCTTCTTGCTAGCTAATCCTAGACTCAATAATAGTTGTAGACGAAAATTGTCTCTTATTTTCTGTACTTCATGTTAAATCTAAGAATTGCTCTTCTTCTTTCAACGATAAATCTGTAGCTGTAACTTCAAATGAATTTGTTATTTGGTCAGAAGACTATCATTTTCAAAAAAGTAACGTTTAAAAGTTTTAGATAACGTTTTTAAATGGTCTTCTGTGCATCGAAAAATGACACATACATTTGTATGGCTTTGGTTTGTTATAGTTAATAAATGTTTTTAAATTAATAAACATATCCGTATCTTCACTGTTTGTATTGTTTGACCCAAGTTCCAATTTTCTCGAAAAGCCAAGGCGTTTAAGGGCAAGACTGTTTTATTTAATGGGCAGTGATATGAGCGCTGACAATTCAGCACTATTATTATATTGCGAATTTGGATAATTATCACGTGGAAAAGTTATATAAAGCGTCTTTGAGCGTAAGCAGGAAATATATGTGTGTTTGAGAGAAGAAAATCGCGAAGATGCCGAGAATTTTGTTGGCGAACTGTTCGTAATGAAACCCGCTTATTTGACAAGCATTTTTGAAAAATTAAATATTAATACTCATATGTATATTACAACTATCAGAAAAAATTAACGACTTCTCAAGAAAATTGGAACTTGGTTCAAACAAGATAAACAGTGAAGACACAGAAATGTTAATTAATTTAAAAATATTTATTAACAATAAAAAACCAAGCCATACAAATGTATGTGTCATTTTTAGATGCACAGAACATCATTTAAAAACGACATCTAAAACACCTACACATTTATCGTTGGAAGAAGAGAAACAGTTAATTGATTTAACGTAAAGAACAGAAAAGAGGGGACAATTTTTGTCGATAGACATTGCCGAGCTTTGGATTAAACCGTAAGAGGAATTTCCAACAAGTATTCAATACAAAACTATCACACAATTTAAAAACAAAAGTATACAACCAGTGCATACTGCCACTATTAACATATACGTTAAAGAAAACAACAACGGAAATAGTCAAACGCCGCCAAAGGCAAATGGAAAGAGTCATGTTGGAGAGTACTACAAGACCAGATAAGATATGTAGCAATGGACCACTTAGCTGCCACATGGTGATGCTGATGATAAGTAAGAATGGAAATATGTATTTAACAACTTTAATATCCAATATCTTACAGTCAATTGTGAAATACTATATATTTAGTGTTCACTTTTCTACCTAATCGTAGGTTCAAACATGTATCTGTAATGAATCACTGGGTACTATTTTAATTTTTTTTTAAAAGCTATTATGCATATATATATATATAAGGGCGGGGATTGCTCAGTGGTAGAGGGCCAAGGTTTGGATGTAATAGTCCAAACGCTTCCCGGTTCGAATCTCCCCAAGGTCGGAAATGTTTCTAATTCCCTGGGTGGTTGGTACTGGGTCCCGGTCTCCATTTGCCATTGGGGATCAAATTAATGGAACTCCTCGAATTACGGTTGCATTAGAGGAGTATCAAGACCATAAACAAAGAACATTCACACACAACAGCAGGTTAAGCATGGTTACGCACCAACACGGTAACCTGCAGAGTCGGGCCCTGTTGTGCATTGCACAAACCAACTTAGCCTTGTCTTACACCAAAAGCGATGGGCCTCTAAGGCCTATGAAAGCTTCACAGAATAGAAATATATTATATAAATTGCTAATTAGCATTACTACAAGTAGAAACAGTTTAACATTTATTATTTAAGTGCTTCCATTCACAACATGAAATTATTATTTACAAATAACGAATTTCTATTTGTGTTTGCCTATTCATACTTTAGTAAGTAACTGATCTGGGTAATCAAACATGTTTTGTAGTTCTAAGCAACTAACGGAGAAAAAAGAAAGAATAATAATATACATTTATTTAGTAGGTAATCAGGTTGTCCCTTATCTTTCTAAATTATCTAATGTGCTTTTTAGTTTTAAGTGTAGACAGTTAGATGAAGGCTATTTATTTCTTTCTGTATGTCTTTGCTGCTTGTTGAACTGCTTGTCACGAAAAAATAGTTGACGGTACAAATTGTTGCCACTGGAGATGCTAGCCTAATAATAGTCAAAAATTCTCACGCATGCCAAAATTATATAGGACCCGCGGCGTTGAGATTGATAAAGCGGAAATAAATAATAACGTCGAACATATTCAAAATATGAATGCATTGTTTTAACATTGAAATGACTGCGCGTATGAGAATAACTAGTTAGACAATCAGACAGAGAAAACAGGCGACGTGGGTAATTAAAAAAATTTAAAAATTAGCCTCAGTTATTTCCAAGGTTTTATCATTATTGTCCCACTAAGAAACAATTACAACGCAATGTTTTATGGCTTTCCTACACCATCAGTTATTTGGGAGCACAATTAATATGTGGTAGTAATTATTGCAGGAAAATTTAGACTTTATTGGCACGTTGGAACGTTATATTTTACTACTTATTATTTAAAAACCCAAGCCATTGTAGTTACATCTTAACAAAACCTATAGTTAATTTTAGTTTATCACACTACAATTACAGGGTAACTAAGAACGCTGTCTAATTACTTTCAAGTTAGTAGTTGTGTGGGACTATTTTATTATATTAATTTTTAAATAATAAAAAAATATACCCTGTGATCATTTTATCTTGTAACAAGTAGGTAAGCTCTCACAAGTGCATGAAATGCATAGTTATTATTAAGAACCCTTTGGACAGACAAATGTCAACTACTGTTTTGTCAAACCTTAACACATTTCTATACAAAGTTGTTGGTTTGTATAGACCCTTGTCGTAATAACAGTCTCGGCCAATTCTAATAGCGAGAAAGCGGATATGATGTTGATTTTAGGAGAATGCAGAAGGGCGGCGGACTTAGCAATACAACGATAAGCACAAATTATACCTGGACAGACCCCTTCCATCGCATGTTGCCTTTAGACGCTTGGAAAGAAATTTGCGGCAATATGGATAGGTTGCCAAGCCAAATGTGAGACAACGACATGTCACAAGTATAGAAGCTAACGCAGCAGTCATCGAACAAGTAACTGGTGTTCCCCATATAAGCCAAGGATCAGTTGCAAAAACTGTAGGCTTTAGCCAAAGTTCAGTGTACAGCATCTTAAAAGCAAACTGGTTTCATCCTTACCATGTCACATTAGTGGAAACACCATACTGAAGTTGATGACTCACGTCGAGTGAATTTTTGCCAATTTTGAGAAACTTAGATACTACTGTTTCAAAAAATATTCTCTTTTCTGGTGAAGCGACGTTTAGTAACTGTAGGTGTGATGCAATTGCCTTTTCTATTCGTAAGATAACCCACACTGGATTCGGCAAGCAGACTTTCAAAGAATTTCTACTGTAAATAAATGTGTGGTATGGTATCGCTAACAACTTTATCATTGGTCGCCAGGTCTTGAGGGCAGTTTAAATGGGAAAATGCATTTAAATGTTTTAGAAAATGATTTGCCTCTACTTTTAGAAGACATGCCTCTTTATGCTAGACAGCGTATGTAGTTTCAAAATAGCGAAATGCCTGCCCTCCTCCATAGAATGTAAAATACTACCAAGACGAAACTTTCCGTAACAGATGAATTACAAGAGGTGTAATTCATGCTTGGCCTCCACGTAGTCGGGAGTTGGCTCCGTTAGATTACTTTTTGTTGGTTAAAACGAAAAAACGACCTCTTCGAAACTACCGTAGATACTCAGGAAGAAGTGAAAGGGTTATTGAATCATGTAAGTCAATCGCCCCACATATTCTAACTCGTATTAGCAATTCTCTTCTGTAGTGGATTAACTTGCGTAAACAGCAAGGTGGACGGCAGCTTGAACATTTATTACGTCATTAATTGATGTTTTTCTTTTTTCTTTCTATTTAATTTATTTTTCTTGTAGTATTTATTGTTATATCGACATATTTTTATGCTATCTTGGCTGTCTCGGTGTTGGTTTTGTTCAAATTATAAGAAATAAGTATTGTAAATGTACCTATTGCAAAACTGCATCATATTTATTAATAAATAGTTTCATTGTAGCTTCTTAGTATATCCGACGTAGCTACTTCGATTTGCGTTTATATAAGCAATGTAAAGTTTATTAAGATGCCTACGCAATACACGCAGCTGTAGTGTGTGTAGCCTACCTACCTGTTACTAGATAAAGTAATCACCCTGTATATATAAATATAAAATAATTTTTTAAATATTATTATTATATTATGCATATTATCTAAATTTTTCTTTTCTCGATTTTGACAGCTATGAAGTTTTGAGTCTCAAAAGCTTGTAACAATTACTTTATCAAATTGTTGCAAAAAGCATCATTTATGTTCAATTTTTTTAATATATTATGAACATATATTCATATTCATTGTGTTAATAAAAAAATTTAATGTAGAATTGAGAAATTAAATTCAAGTTTTCTTCTACAAATCTCTGTAAAGCTCGGTAAAATAATATGATATAATAACCTACGCTAAGAGTAACCATATTTGTCACTAAATTGGTTATATATACCTGATGATTCAGAGACAATTTATTTAAAAAATGGGCAATCTCAAAATACTGCAATATCTAAATTTTTGTTGACGCAATTATAAATCAGAGATGCCTATTTGGTAATTTATACTGCTCAACTTTAAAAAAAGTGACTGGGAACGACAATAACAAAAGTCTAAGTATTTGAAATATCATAAAATAGCATGTATAACAATTTATTAATTTAGAGGGAAACTGTTAAGCATTTCAAACAAGCAGCTCTGATTTGCAATACCGTCAATTAAAATTTAAATATTTCAGTACCCTGTGATATGTATTTTGGGTTGTCTATGTTTGAAATGCTAGGCTCGTACTCTTCTAAATCACCTTGAACATGTATATAAACTTTAGATAATTTGACGTAGAAAGTTTATGCGTTTTCGGAAAATATAATAGAACAAGTTCTAGAAATAATTTCCGGGACCGGAACAGTAAAATAAAAATAATAAGAGCACCTCCCCCATGTTTACATAATGTATAACAATTATAATTTCTACATAAATGGTCGCACAAATGTATATCACGGCGGTTTTCCTTTAAAAACTTTGCCAGCTGTAATCTTTAAAATTTTTTGTTACAATAAGTTATTAGAAATATCTTGTATTGTATTTATGGCGTAATTAAACCAAATTCAAGCGTATATTTAAATAAAATATAGGACGCCATTTTGTTTATTTACAGCAACATCTTTCGCGCCACCTCAAAGAATACTGCCGTAATGAACAAAAAAATGGCTGTTGTCTTATAAATAATATTCATTAATTTTGAGATGAAATTAAATATATTACCTTACTTATATGTATGGTGATTCAACTTAAAGTGTTTTCTACATAAGCTTAAAAGGCAGCGTGAGCTAAATCTTATCGCGTTAGACTTCTACGCTGAAGGTCCTGGGTTCAATTCCCAGTAACAGAGCATTAGGATTTTTAACGGCCGCTCTTCCTCGCAAGGCAATGGCAAACCAGCGAGGTATTACGCCTAGTAAATCTTCTCTGGAGTAGAAGTGATTACACTTCCCGTGGTTCGGAGTCCACGTTAAGCCGTAGGACCTATATGTTTGTGGCACTCTAAACGCGCAACACAGGCATATGAGAAAAAATCACTACGTCTCGTAAGAGATAAAGCACTCGAAGACGACTTAAGCTTAAAATTGTTTGTTCGATTTGTATATGTCATACAACGATTCTCTAATTACGTTATCCATGGTACATATCGCATTACCAATACAATAATGCAGTTCTAACGATCATTTGTAGGAGTATAAATACTCCATGGGGTTAATAATATTTATTGGCTTTTAGCTACTAGTTGGTACCATGTAAAATAAAAATTTAGTTTTGTTTGCCATTATGTCAAATCGTAAATTAATTATGAAGATCTAGGAACGAAGCATTATCAGTTGTTACGCCTGAAATGTGGAAAAAATTGTTGAATACGTTGAAAAATTAATGCAAGAGTGGTGAGAACGTGAGCGTGTGATTGAAGAAATAAATCCAATTGTCATTACTTTAGCTTTGGATTCAGACTACAGTTATACTGTTGATAGCGATGATTATGATATGTAACTGGTTATTAACCTGATTTACTAAAAATTTCTTTTAAAATTCAGTGTGTTTCCAAACAAAAACGCGGTCAAAGCGTGCGCTGCTGCAATTTTCAAATGATCTGGTGTGTACCAGACAACCTAATAGCCACCTGTGTTGCTTCTACACATTACTTAAGCACCAAGTAAACATTAACAGTCTGAATAGTTTACGTTCTATGTTTCCATTTTCGTATAAATGAATTCCCCCAAATCCATCTCTGTGTACAATATGCATAATTTCAAAATAACAATTCTCATCATAAAATATTCTGAAGAACATAACATTTGGAATATCTAATCAGTACAAATGAATCTTCATCTCTTTGTATTGTTTTCATGTATAAGAAGGAAAATGTCTAGTAGGGTAATTAGGAATAATGACACACTCATTACAATAGCGTCCCGTGCAACTACTGCAGCTACAGTGGTATTAAAAAGTCCTACATCATTTTTTACATTGAGGAAAATAAAATATAAAAACTTTATTTAAATATTTTTTGACCATTCGCAGTGAATATCATTACAATATAATATTAAAAGCAGCAGAATTTTTGGTTTATAATGATATACTGGTATTAAAATATATATACAAATTTACAACGAATAACAATGTAAATAGAAAGAAAACTTTTTATTTTTGGAGGATGCAGAATACGGAAGAAACCACTGATTCTAAGAGGCAAAGGCAGAGAAGTAAAGAAAGGGGCAATTTAGAAATGAATAAGTTTTGAAGTCGATAATTATGCGGACAATACGTATATTAGAAGGTTTCTTGAAGAAGAATGTTTGTCAAAGTTTCAAAAAATAAACATTCAAACAGTTGCTGGTATTGCATGAGGTTGCATGTCAGCATTAAGCATTAAGCAAGTGCATTAAGCTACACGTTGTCTCTAGGAATGCTACAAAATACCTAGCGATATGATTCTACTTAAAGGGAAAGACTTATTTGGGGAAAGAAAGTTTATTTTTTAGAACAATAATGCACTTTGCCTTAAAAAAAATTAATCATGGATGACGACCTGTCAAATCGACAGGATGGATTGGCCAGCACAATCTCCAGACTTCAATATAGTAGAGAGCTTGCAAAAAAATCATATCTAATAGAAAACCCACAATAACAGAATTAATCGGATCTCTGATTCATTTCTGATTTCGCCGTACTTAAAACAAGTATTTAACTAGAAAAACTGGTACAATTTTTGTAATTTGGCATACATTTTCTTCTGAGAGTATTTCTGCATGAACCGAAATTTTGTTGTTTTTTTTATTATACAGTGTGATCCAGAGTTATATCATTATACCTCAGCCGCCATTTTTGTATAACATGTATTATTATAGCGATTAAGAACCTATTTGATATTGTCTAGGAATGACTGAAATATATTGGAAATGGGAGTTTATACTCCAGTTTCCTTCAATTTTTAAATAGTGCGGAACTTTTCACCATCACTGTAGATGCCACAAAATAACCTGGTATATGATTCTACTTCACGGGAAGAACATGTTTGGCGAAGGAAAGTATATCTTCCAATACAATACCTTGAGTGAGAAAATATTTAATCGTGGATGACCACCTATACAATCGACAAGATGGATTAGCCAGCATAGTCTCCAAACTTGAATCCAATATCTAGCTTATGCAAAATCATATCTGAAACAAATCCTGCAAAAACAGAATTATTCACTGATTCGTATTTGAGTTTGCTGTACTTCTAAAGAGTAACTAGGAAAACTGGTACATTTTTTGTAATTTTGAATACATTTTCTTCTAACAGCATTTCTTCATGAACCGAAATCCTATTGCTTTTTCATTATACAGTATGATCCAGAGTCTTATGATTATCTCCCAGCCATTTTTTTTATACCGTGTATTATACTGATTGAGTACTTATTTAATACAGTCAAGGAATGGCTGAAAAGTATTTGACAGTCAGTATTTATTAGTACTGTTATTTATAGTTTTCGCCATGGGCTTTATGTATTTTTTCTATTTCGGTTTTATAGAGCCGATCTAAGCGCACTGTTTTACCTTAAAAACAGTACGTTAAGGAGGCCTATAATCGTACTGTTTTTAGTTTGTTTTTTTACGATGTTGGTAGTTCGATTTGAATTTGAAAGTTTGAAATGTCAGTTTCAGCCACCTGTCAGTGCTGCCATAAG
>JABXWE010042731.1:0-16231 GCA_014611495.1 Limonius californicus | reverse complement strand
TTGATATTGGAGAAATTGTCTCAAAAATTTAATTTTGGATGCAACGACGTGTTTTTGTTCACATAAAATTTTGCGTCCATTCACCATTTTGTGTTTGTAACCCATTGATTTAATAATTTTGAATAAAGTAGTCCTACCCCGCTTGTATTCCAAATTTTCGCGAGAGTCAGCCAAGAGTTTGTCGAGAGTAAAATGTTCATTCTTCAGATGATACTGCCAAATTTGTCGATGTAAATCTTTTCTAAACGTGTAATTTTAGAAAACGTCAGTCTTAGCGCTTATACTACAAATGGAAGATTTCAATACGTCCTGTCTTTGTGATAAAATGTATTTATAGAACGCTCAGACACCGAAAATTATAAGTAATTTGTAATTGCATATTTAAGAAATAATACATGCTTACCCCAAATATATCAATTAATCGATTTATAATCGTAAATCGTGTGAAGTCTGGCCTATCTCTTTTATAATGGTTGAAAGCTTTCACAATTTGCAGTTTAGTAACTTTGTTAATAACTTTCACCAGTCTGACAATTAAGTAGGTATAATATATTGTGTTTTATTAATTCTAAACTTACTAGATTATTTTAGAAAAGTAGGAGACTACAGCTGGCAACAGGGCAATTTCATGTTGGCATTGCTAGAAATCAATCAAATAATATTTAAGAAATGCAACTTAAGAAAAACAAACAGCTTGCTGGATGGCAAATCAATCGTGAATAGTGTATAGATAATCGTTTATTTAGCTATAACAGCTATACAGGGTGATTCACGACGAATAGTAAATATTTTAGGGGGTGATAGTATGGACTATTTTGAGTAAAAAGTTCATATAAACGTAATGTCCAATTCTTAATAATTACGGATATGTAGCTGTTTGAAATTAGCGGGTACAGAAACAGACGTCAAGCATTCAACACTTTAAAAACAAGTGAGTGTGTTACATTTGAAGCTGCTTATTATCACAGACATTCTTCGCAAGTGTTTTTGCAATGCCGCATGTCTACGCATTCCGAATATGCCGATGTGGTATTTGATTACGGATTTTGTGGTGGAAATGCTAGTTTCGCTAGAAAAGAATACGTTAGACGTTTTCCCAACCGCAGAATACCAAACTACAGGGTGTTCACTTATGTGTTCAACAAACTGCGTTTGACTGGTACAGTTCCTAGCAGTCGTATTGCTTATGAACGTGCAAATGTACAGAATTTGAATAAAATAGAAGGCATTCTTCAGTTAGTAGAACATAGTCCTTCAATAAGCACGAGAAGAATTTCTACACGAGTCGGTGTTCCACAAACAACAGTATGGCCAACATTACATTTTCATGGCTTGTACCTCTTTCATCTACAATGTGTAAAACACCTTTACCCAGGAGATGAAGCCAGACGCTTGGAATTTTGTAGGCGAGTAATTGCTATTCTTCGAGTAATTCCATCAATATTGTTCATTGATTAAGCAAATTTCGCTCGTGACGGTATCAACAATAGCTGTAACTCACATCAGTGGTCAGAAGAAGAAGATCCTCATGCCACTGTTGATTGTCATCGACAATCACTTGATTGGGCCTGTGATATTACCGAATCGTCTTACAGGCCCAATTTATCTAGACTTTTTGCAAAACCAGCTTCAACTGTTATTAGACGATGTTTCTTTGGTTACAAGGATGGTCATGCACTTCCAACATGATGGAGCTCCTATTTGTTTTAAACTGTTGTTGTTTTGTTTTATTTTGTTGTAAATAAATGCAGTAAATACGTGATTTGTCTTTCCTTAACTCGTTTAATGATACTTTTAATGGTTAACATTAAAACAGCTACATATTCGTAATTATTGAGAATTAAACATATGTTTATATGAACTTTTTTACTCAATATAGTCCATACTACCATCCCCTAAAATATTTACTATTCGTCGTGAATCACCCTGTATATACAGGGTGTATCATTAATATTGCGAAAAAATTCAGGGTGAGATTCCTTGCATAAAAATAAGAATAAAAGTTCATATAAACATGTTTCCTAAAACGCCTCGAGATACAGGGTGTTGAATATTATGCAATTGAAAATAAAACTTTTTTGTTTCCTCTGCATCATCACTTGTCGGATCACTCTATCGAGAGTGCCATTGACTTTTCATATGAAAGTCGTTACTTTACAGCGATTTGACAGTTGTTAGGTTTGTTTTTCAAAACGAATTACGCAAATAGTGAAATGTGCGATATGTATTTTTGTTACGGTCTTGCCAACGGTAATTCATTAGCAGCCAGGCGTCTTTATGAAGAAAAATACCCTAATCGTGTAATACCACATCATTCGATATTTTCTCGTCTGCATCAACGTCTTAGAGAAACTGGAAGTTTTCGAAAACTTACCGCTGAAAATGGGCGACCTCGCACAGCAGCAACTGTACAAGTGGAAGAAGAGGTGCTCCACGAAATTGACGAAAATCCTACTACAAGTACCAGGAAGATTGCTGAAATGTAAATGTCAGTTATATGACAGTTTTCCGGATACTGAAGAACAACTTTTATACCCCTATCACATTCAACGAGTGCAGGCACTTTTACCAACTGATTTTCTTCCAAGAGTAACTTTTTGTCAATGGATGCAACAAAAAATTGCTGAAAATCCACAGTTCGTTGCAGAAATACTGTTCACTGATGAGGCAAATTTGTCCAGAGAAGCCATAATGAATTTCCACAACAATCACCAATGGGCTGATGAGAACCCACATGCAATAAGAGCAGGCCGCCATCAACATCAGTTTTCAGTGAATGTATGGATCGGAATTGTCGGAGACCACTTGATAGGTCCATTTTTTTTACCAGCGAGGTTAACTGGAGCAATTTATCGCCATTTTCTTGAAGAGGAGCTTCCGATGCTATTGGAAGACGTTCTACTGCCATTAAGATTACAAATGTATTTCATGCACGATGGAGCTCCGCCTCATTTCAGTTTAGTTGCTCGAGAATATTTGAACACTGTGTACCCAAACCGTTGGATAGGTCGAGGAGGCATACAACCCTGGCCTGCGCGATCTCCGGACTTAAATCCATTGGATTTTTTCCTCTGGGGTCACCTTAAACATTTGGTTTATACGAACCCGATTGAAACGCTCGAGGAATTAAGAAATCGTATAATAGCAGCTTGTCAAACAATTCGTCACACACCCGGAATTTTTGAACGTGTTCGCCAAACAATGTGTCGCAGATTAGAAGCCTGTATTGATGTTGGGGGTAGTCATTTTCAACAACTGTTATAACTTATTGTTGTTGTTGCTATTGTTGTTTACATGGCATTATTGTCCTATTGTTAATTGCATAATATTCAACGCCCTGTATCTCGGAAACGAGGCATTTTTGGAAACATGTTTATATGAACTTTTATTCTTATTTTTATGCAAGGAATCTCACCCTGAATTTTTTCGCAATATTAATGATACACCCTGTATATAACTGGCTATACATCCCATTTGGGATTGCAGCCGCTCATTTTGAGCTCTAAAAACTCATTTACTGTTGTGAGTTACTCCACGTTCTTCACTTCCTCGTCTAGTCTAACTTATGGCTTGTCTTAGCTTTTTCTGTTATCTTCCTCCAGCTGTTCCGGTCCTATATCTTCTCCCTCCATTTTTGAATTCCCAGTCTTACTATGTCTTTGATTACCTGATCCTCCCACCTACACTTTGGTCTTCCTTTTGGTATTGCCATGTTAGGCCTCCACATTGTAACTTTTTTTCACCTCTTTGTCGTTTCCCATTCTTTTTAGATGTCCATACCAGCGCATTCTTTGTACCTTTATTATTTTAACGATGTCTTCTCCACACACAGTGTTCTTCTTATCTCCGCATTCATTAATCTTCAAAATATTCCCTCCGCTATTTTCATTCCTCCAAAAATTCTTCTTATTATTTTCCTTTCAAAAATTCTTAATTTCTCCTGTTCCCCCATTGTTAGGGGAGGGACGGAGAATTGTGCGCACCTAAGGGAAATAATTCATAAATCAAAAACTATGCATATGGCAAGCAACAGCAATTGATTGTATATGCACTGACCTGTTATCTTTAATATAGCTCTGCCAAATTTAGACTAAAATCAATGCATTATTCAAAAAACTCCAAAAACCAAAATTTGTGCTTTGCGCACCATTAGTCGCCATGGAGGATAATGGTGCGCATTAAATCGGGGAATGGTACGCATATAAATATAATAATCAAAATTACTCATATTTATTGGTAATATGCCTGCAAATCACAAAAATAATACAAAATTAATAACAAAATACAAAAATAAACAAAACTATTAATACTTTATATTTTTAACGAATACTTGTCAAGAAAGACGAAAACGAAAACGAAAACTAAACTTATGACTAAATTAGGAGGTAAGAAGTTTTCTTTTTGAAGGAGATATTTTATAGCAATAGTCACATTCGTAGCCAATGGGAGTATCTTGTCCACTGCATTCGGAATGTGCCCAGCGTTCACAACCCACACATCTATACCAAACTTCCCCATGTTTCCCAAATTCCTCACATATCAAACATGCATGTTCATCTTCATTCAGATCGGCCTTCAAGTCGTCCAATTCGTCATCCTGAACGAGGGTGCTGTCATCAATATCCTCGCCAGAAGTATCCGACCCAAGTTCTATATTTCGGCACTTTTTAGTTTTCTTACAAGGCACTGCTTTTGGCTTAGATTTCGCTATTCGCTTTTGTTCTTGTGCCAAACGTTTCTTATTTTTTTTTGTTTTCCTTCTCTTCTAATATCATCTTCATAGGTTTTGCTGTTAGTACTTCTGACTTTTGGTTCTTCCCTTCTTTGGACTTCCCTTTGCCTGAAGGGTATGATGGCAATGATGATAGATTTGAAATGCTAAACTTTTCTGTTAAGACTGAATTCGGTATGGTAGGTTTTAGGTTTACGGAAAATGGACTGTCTGGAGCACGGGAAGTCGACGGACGAGATTCGAGATCAATGCCTTGATGATCACTTATCAGAGGATCCAAGTTGTCTGCGATGACAATAAGCATATACTCAATGTAGTTGACATTCGCTTACGGGGAAAAATTAGCAGTGACATTTTTGCCACGTCCGCAAGATATTTTTTATCCAAATTGCTTTACGCCCTTTGCTCCCAACTGCCTAGCAGATTTTTGAACTGTAGATATACCAGTCTCGTCTACATTAAATATTCTACTTGCAGCAAATTTATTTTTTTGACATAGGAACTCTAAATTTGCAAAAAGGGCTTTAACAGATTCTTCGTTAAAAGCTACGATTCTATTTATGCTTGTGCCTTCAGGCTTTCTTAGGCTGATTTCGGGATTTCTTCTTAGAAAGTGTTGCAACTAATCCTTTCCAGCTTCTCCACGAATTTTATTGAAGTCATGCATTAATCCATTTTGTTCGGTATATTGAAACGCAAGTTTTCGTAATTCTCTGGGAGTTAACCCGTGGAATAGTTTGGCTAACGTATGAATATGGGTAGCAATTTTAGATTCTATTTCAATTGAAAACACCGGAGGCCTTTTCACTATTTTTGCGAGCTCGCAGAGTCGACTCAGGAATATGAAATGCTCTTGCAACTTCTCTTATTTTTCTTCCAGACCCAATAGCTTCAAGAGCTATCTGTAAGCTCACCCCAGTTCATGAAGCAATATTTGTCTTCGTTGTGTATTTATGTGGCATCTAAAAATAAAGTTTTTCATTGTATTTTCAAATCTTAGAAGGTGCAAAAATTACCATTTAATTTAATGTCGGGGAATGATACGCATGTGGCGGGTAACCGTGAGCATCATTCCCCGCTTTGACGCCATTGAACATTAAATTTACCGACACGAAATCAAATAAACAAAATGCTATAAACTGTAACCCTAAAGAATTCATAACATGTTAATTCTACTACTGTGGAGGAATAAACAAAAACAATCTATAAATGACAGAATTACCTCTATTTTACTGTGGAGTAACTCTTATAACAAAAGATTAAAAAACGAAATTCGTCCGCCCTGCACAAACAAATATTGCGAACTGAGCGATCTTGCAACGGCGTGGTCGGGCAGTTAATTGGCACGGAATTAAAAGATTGGAAACGATCCTACACGCTTCTGTTCTTCGATTATGCTATGCGCATCATCACCCTCTGCGCACCATTAGCCGCCCCTCCCCTACAGTCATCGCCTGCATTCCATACGTAAGCCCTGGTCTAATTGCTGCCTTGTATACCCTCCTTTTGGCGGCCCTGCTTATGTTTTTGTGTATATCCCATTTGTATTCTTGCTCTAACTCTTGGGTTCTTTGGTTTTTGTTTTTAAGTATTTGAAATTTTCAACCACTTCGAACGTGTAGTTTCCTATATCTGTGTATTCTGTGTGCTGTCTCTGTTTATGTCCATGTATTTCGGTTTTTCTTGATTAATTTTCAATCCTGTTTTGCTTGCTTCCTCTTCTATTTTTTGCACCACATCCTCTAAGCTTTCGCTACTCCTTGCTATAACCGCTAGATCGTCCGCATATGCCACTATTTGTTGTGCCTTTGTATTGACCGTCCCTTTGAGTTTACAATCTCTAATTATTGCGTCTAGCGTTAGATTGAACAGCGTTGTTGACAGGCCGTCACCTTGTCTCCCTCCTAAATTAATTTTGAAATCTTCTATCGTTTCCCCTACCTTGAGTACTGCTGCTTTTGACCCCCTCACTGTCATTTCAATCAGTCGCCTTATTTTTTGCAGTATTTCCATTTTCTCCATATCCTCTATTATAATTTCTCGCTTTAAGCTGTCGACGGCTTGTTTGCAATCAACGTAGAGGATTTGTATTCCAATTTCCTGTTCGCGTGCTCTTTCAATTATTTGGTTTACAGTATGTATTGCGTCTAAGGAGGCAAGCAGCTTTAAAAGCACTTGAATCACCTCGTATTAATTCCAAATTAACGAAGGAAAGTCTACATCTTCTGACATCCTTGTGGTAGAAGAACGTAATTCAGCTCATATAGGTGCTAGGGCACACGGGGGTAGAGGGAAACGAGAAAGCAGATTCCCTCTCGAAAACCGGTGCATCCACCCCGTTTATAGGGCCAGAACCTGCATTCGGTATCCCCAAACAAAGCATCCGAACAGTAGTAAAAATGTGGACCATTACACAACACATCTCTCCCTGGGAGGCAGTACAGGGACAAAAACTGGGGAAGGAAATAATTGGAACGCCTTCTCGCAGACTAACAACTGACGTCCTCCATCCAGGACGAATTCAGATTAAACGGTTGGTAGGACTTAGAACAGGGCACATTTTTACACCCTATTCCTCGTGCAAAATTTTCTCAATGCTGCAAGGCAAAAGTCACATGTCTCAGCAATATATTTGATCGTAATTCTCCGAACACTACCGTATCACGAACCAAATCAATATTTTCTTGAGTCACGACAGTTTTTGGTGATCTAGCGCATGGTACATATTGAGACGTCTTCCTTCCTAATTTGAAATCACGACACCAATTCTTAATATCTTGATATGATGGGAAAGAATCACCCAACATTCCGGACATGTCACTCTAAAGTTCCTGGGGCGAGAAACTTTTCTAAAAAAAAGTTATTTTATCACAGACCTTGCCTGGATTTTTTCCTTTTCAACAAAATCACCAACATCAAAGCAATATTAAATGTATAACTTTTATATGTCAATGTCAACAACTGACGTTTCTAGGAAAAAATTATTCATTTGTCGGTCAACGCCTTGTATGTTAGGGACAATAATAGGTGAACCGTCCTCGTATTCAATATAAGCACTTTTCTTTTTTATGTTTGTGTTAAACATTTATTGGAATTATTATTCTTGTAACAGTGTAAATATAAACCTTTTATGCAGAAATTGAAAAGAATGAATAAAGTCAATTATCATATGACATCACTCAATACAATTTAAATGCACAGACACAAACAGAACGATTAATTAATCGATGATTTCAATATATCAGAAAGGTCGAAAATGGGGAACAACTGTTACGCAACAATATGTTTAATTTCGTCGTAGTGGAGTCAATACGAAATATGAAGCGAAACTAGGATCTCAATAGTGCTTAAAAAGCGACCACAAATCGTGCATTTGAAAAAAATACTTCCGTACGATTCAAACAAACCGCATTATGCTAATTTGATTAATGCTCAGGTTTTCCCGGCGTTTTTATTTGTTTAAATTAAATCTAATTGTATAAGGCACTCGGCAACTTTGTTTAAACAATGCCCGCGTTCCTGGGAATCAATTTGCGTATTACAAAACGACCGAGCGATCTAAAGAGGAGACTTATCTTCTGATCTTTTTCGACTGATTGGCATCAAAGTCTAATACTTAATCAGATTTGACATTCTGCGTTACTCTTGACAAGTAGAATTGATTCTGTTCGCAATAAAAATGAGACAGCAAAAATGATTTGGGAACTTTTAGGCGTGTGGCACTTTTTATAAAACCACTAATTTCCCTTCACAGATTTTGTAGTAAAAAAACAATTAAATGAATAAATGTCATTTCATACCAAGTCAACCAATTTTTGAACCATATAGGGTTGAAATACATTTGGTTTCATAATTCTTCCAATTGAAGTTCTACTATTACTCATATTTGTGCTTAAATCTGTTTGACTCACATGAAGATTCTCATTCACTATCCTTAACACTGATAGTTTATTTTCCATGTCCGTATTCTTTTTGGGCTGACATCTTTCGGAATTAACAAATTTGACTTCGTTTCGCAAAGAAGATTCAAGTTGTATATTTTTTTCAGGCGGTGGTGATCTAGTTGGATAGCACTTGATATATAAATTGCGAACCGCACAGCGACAAAGAATCTTGTTTAAAACGCAAGTTAATTAATTAATTAAATTTAATTAAAGAAATTGTGATTCTGGTTTCCATGCTGTATGTAGTTTAGGTTATCATCATTGTCAGCCTTTTCGTCCCACTGCTGGGAATCGGCCTCTTCTTTGCCACGTGTTTCTCCTCAGCGCTAAGGTAGAAATACGGGGGACCTACAGTTTAACGTCGAAACCGAACGACAGAAATTGCAGGGAAGGTTTTTAGCATTAAGATCCCACGGTTGCAAGCCGGATTGGGAAATTGTGTATGGTGGGTTGCAAACAAGGTTTTTATAAATCTGCATAGTAATGCTTGGGTTTCGAACCCAAGCTAGAATAGACGTTTTACTTAGAAAGCGAATGCTCTACCAATGAAGCTATCATCACACTATGGGTTGCATAAACCACATTTAAGGAGAAAAATTTAGATAGCCCATACTGTATAAAATATATATATTTTGTGGAATTAAGGCGCAACTGAAGAACAAATTAAACATGCAAGTATTTAGGAAAATCCTAAAAGTATGTATTAACGTGCATTTTTAAATTTATGTTTTACTTACTTCATCATGTGCCTTTTTACCGGTCAGTGAAGTTGAATTAATTCTTCTGTTTTACATTTTTTTTCTGCCTTTTCTTAACTATGTTAATTCCCTTTTTTGCTGCTACTTAATTGATATTGTAGTTTCAGGTTCTTCCTGGTCTTTCCCTTCTGCTTTTTCCTTACACTTTTGCTTCGTACGCTCTTCTGGTAAGCCTTTCTTGTGGTATACGATAGACATCGCAACTGGCTTTTCTCTATTTTGTCGTTTATGGATTTAATCGTTAGTTGCTGCCTATATGTTTTATTCTTTATTCTACCTCTTTCGTTTTACCCTTTGTTTTCCTCAATAAGCGCATTTACAGTTCATTAGTTCGTGTTTTACGTGTTTCTGATAGTGTCCATGTCTCACTACTGTCCATTATTATTGGCCTTACTCCCTTTTTGACTGCTTCCGTTTTTAAGTTCTTTGGTATTTCCTTTCTTCCTAAAAAAGATGTTCTTATCATGTGGGAAATTTTTCCTGTTTTTCCAAGCTCCTTGTCTAGCCTACCCTTACTATCTGTTATTGCTCCTAAGTATTTAAAGCTGTGTAGGTACCTGTTCTATTCGTTTCTCCTATAGTTTTATATTATGAGTTTTCTTTCTATTTGAGGTAATCATACTTTTTGTTTTTCTATGTTCATACTTATTTTACATAATTCCTTATACAGCACCTCCAGATTATGTTGCAGACCCTTTTTTGAGTTCGCCAGTATGACCATGTCATCTGTGAACATCAATTCAGTTATCTGTGTTTCCTTTATTTGAAGAAGAAAGCAGTGGTAGCAACTCATACATACTGCAGGCTTCTAGGTAGAAACTGGGTCTCAAATCGCAAACGATCCATTGGTTATATGTGGCTATTGTAAGACCCATGATCACCTACGCATCGCTAGTTTGATGGTCAAAAATCAAACAAGTTACTATTCAGTTACAGCTAGAGAAGATACAACGTCTCACCTGTCTGAGTATAACAGGTGGAATGAACACCTGCCCAACTGCGGCTACGGAGGCCATATTAGGATTAAAACCCCTCCACCTACAGGTGCAAAAGGAAGTTGTGACACATGCGCTTATGCTCAGAAGGGCAAACAAACTAATATCAGGTAACCTGACAGGCCACCTAGAAATTCTAAGTCTCGCCCATCTACAGCGAACGGCCTACGCCATTTTGGATTTTATACCAATAAAATACTGTTTCGACCAATAATTTCAGACCGGGAAGTGTGGACGTCAGGAGGACTCTTCTTCAAGAGCGGATCCCTCCAATGGTATACGGATGGTTCGAAGATGGACGGCGGGCGAACTGGAGCGGGGGTTTATGGTCCGGGGTGCCAAATTTTTGAACCCCTTGGTGCCGGAACTACCATCTTCCAAGCTGAGTTTTATACAATAAACCTCTGTACAAGAATAAACCTCAGGAAAGGGTATAAAGGTGCAACAAGCCGCATAAAATAGGCGGTCAAACTATGGAAGGAGAAAGCCTCACACTGGGAAAACACACCAGGACAACACCAGGCAAAACAGTGCATAACTATTTCGCAAAAGAAAGCAAAAATTGCTTTGTGTCTCAGTAAGGTGGAACTTACCATCACCATTGGTCTTTTTGCAGGCCACACATCACTAAAATACCATCTGTTCAAGATGAAGATCAAATGTGCCGTTTATATAATGAGGCAGTAGAAACGGCAGAGCATATCCTATGCCTACGTAAGACTACCTGTCGCCGTAGACAAAAAAAATTCGGTAAGAACGTTATGACACCTAGAGAAATAAGAGAAGTAAAGCCCAAAGACATTTTAAGGTTTGCAAACAACCTACAACTTCTTTAAACTAAGTAAGGGCTCATAAGTTACAAAAGAACCATTAAGAGTCGAAGTGACGGAAGGCATATTAAAGGACGAAGCCCTCCTACCTAATAATAATAATAATTCCTCCATTTTCCAATATCTCAGTTTTACTCCCTTCATCTTCTTCTTTGCTTTTTTTATAGCTTCATCTAACACTACCGCAAACAGTAATGGATTCAACACACATCCATGTTTAACCCCTACCTCTGTTACATATTCTTTCGACTCTTCATCGTTTTTCCTTACAGTGTCTGTATTATCTTTTACTAGTTCTATTGTTCCCTTTTGTACTCTTATTTTCTTCTTTTTTATCGAAATACCATACAGCAAATGTGGATTTCCCAATTTTTATTTATATATATTTCATTGGCTTGTCTTATTGTAAATGAGTCTTGTTCTTCTTTTTTCACTTTTGAATTCGCATTATGTATCCTCTATTGTCAGTTTAATTTTCTTTCTTATTCTCTTCTCTATTATTTTGGCCATAACCTTCCCTGGGACACTAGATACCGTTATCCCTCTATAGTTACTGCATTCACGTTTATCTACTTTTTCATAAAATGGTAGTATACACTCCTGAGAAACATTTCTCCTGTTTATCACTTCATTCATTATTTTAGTTATCTCTCCTGATTAATGTTGTCTCTTCCTGGCGCTTTACCTAATTTTATTTTATTCATATCTTCTGTTACTTCCTTCTCTTTAATGGTCTTTTCCTGTGCATCATTTATTTTCTCCTTCTCCTCTATCATCATTGTATTTGTTTCTGTTAATTCTATTTCTGTCTTTATCCTTTATATTAGTCATATTACATTTTTTTCTTTCCCAGTCCTATAACATAATTTTTGATTATCTGTAATTTCCGGTCATCTTTTTTTTTTCGCAATTCACCCACGAATCTCATTTACCTCTTATGATCGTTATCTTTACTTCTTTTATCTTTTCTTTGTATTTTTCGTAGTCCTCTAGACTTTTTACGCTTAAATATTTTCTCCATGTCTCCTTTTTCTGTTTTGTAGCTAAATGTATCTCTTCCGTCCACCAATCTATTTCAATCATATTTCTGTATGTTATCTTTGTTGTTTCGCGGCTCTCTTTTGTTGCCTCTAATATAGTATTTCTAAATTTCTTCTCATTCTCTACTTCCACCTCTTTTAGGTTTCTAAATTTTCTGGTATATGGGTTCTCTTAGTCTGTACCTCTTTTTTTCTTTTACTCTCTTTCTTCTTCTGTCTGAATTCTTCCATTTTCAGCTCTATCTTCAGTAGATAATGGTCGCTTCCAATCTCTGATTGTTTTATTACATCCTCTACTTGTTTCAATTTCTCATTGCTTATTAGAACGTAGTCAATTATTGACTTTTCGTTTCTGGTTTGTTTTACTCTCTTATAGGTATTTGAAATTATGAAAATTTTCTCGATATTCATTTATATGCAATTCATATTTACAAGAACAAAAATTTGCGAATAATCCTGAAAAAATAAGCACACGAACATTTTTTGCTGATTTTAACTACCATATCAATATAGACATATGCAAATTCCTTCTCCTACTCAAAAATATGTAAGCATATTTACGAAAAATTTTCAAATGTGTTTTTACGTGTATCTTCGGCTTGGTTTATTATATTGTAGTACGCATTTGTAAATATATTTTAGTTACAATAGAAGCATACAGATTGTTAAGTTTATAGGGATACCCAAAAATATGCAAGGATATTTATGGAAACCGAAAATATGAATTATTAGAGAAAAAAATTTAAACAACCATAAAACTACGTTCCATCTGTAAACACAATGTCAGGTTAGTGAGCGAAAGGTGATATCAAGAAGGCAAATATATACAGTGCTTCCCAAAAGTAACGGATAAATTCTATAAAATCGTTGAGAAAAATATTTCATAAAAATAATCGGACACGTCGATTTTTTTTAAATTATAATTTAGAGATGTAATTTTCAACCCCCCACCCCTCAACCCCTAAGCCCTAGCAACTCCAACTTTAAAATTTCAAATAGTAAAGTACCCCTTATGATACCTCATCTGATAGCTTTCTTTATGCTGAATACAACAAAAAAAATTTTTCAAAATCGGTTGATAAATAACGGAGATATTTACCAAAATGTATTCAATTAAAAGTGCCAATATTCGAGGAGGCATTGATACGGCTCTAGCGATGAGTGATAAAAACAATTGTAGTTTATGTTCTCAGTACGTCCTGTAAACATTGCGACGGGTTTTGAGCAATTAAGAAAAAAAACTCTTTTCCATCAAAAAAAATTTTTTTTCTTTCATGAAAAAAAATTTTTTTTCACAAAAAAAAGTTTTTTTTTTCGGCCAAACTTAAAAACACAACATAAACACTTAAACCATTAAAACGTACTGAAAACGATAAACTTCAATTATTGTTTTTATCACTCATTGCTAGAACCGTATCAGCGCCTGCTCGAATATTGGCACTTTCATTGGAATACATTTTGGTAAATATCTCCGTTATTTATCAACCGATTTTGAAAAACTTTTTTTGTTGTATTCAGCATAAAGAAAGCTATCAGATGAGGTATTATAAGGGGTACGTTGCTATTTGAAATTTTAAAGTTGGAGTTGCTGGGGCTTAGGGGTTGAGGGGTGGGGAGTTGAATATTACATCTCTAAATGACAATTTAAAAATAAAAATCGACGTGTCCTAGTATTTTTATGAAATATTTTTCTCAACGATTTTATAGAATTTATCCATTACTTTTGGGAAGCACTGTATACACCTTCTCATCATTCCCAAGAAAATTCCACTCAGAACAGAAAGAAGTAAGTAATTGTTAAATGTCTTAATGTACCGCATCAGATGAACCTGTCAATTAGCGAGATAAGGAAGAAAGAGGTACTTTCTACCTTGAACACACACATTCACCAAAATATTGCTTCTAGACTTGATTCGATGACAAGAAAAGCCAAACAGCCGCCTGACGCTGCGATGAGAATGAATGCTCAGTTGTGTTAGAAGCTATAGCTAGTGTTTCAAGATATCTTAATGACTTCAACTTCTCTCTTTATGTTTAACAATCCTAAGCATTGGTTTGTTACAACGTCTTCTGTTTCCACTCTTGTCTTTTGGAGGCCAATCTTTTTCGCTAGGCGAAGCTGTTACAACTCATATCTTCTATTATCTGATCTCCCTATTGCACTGTGTAGTTCAAGAGAATATGTCCTATCAGCCTGTCTCTTCTTTATATTATATTGTTCTTTTGCTTCTTCTGCTCTTCTCAGTACTTTCTCGTTGTTGTTCTGTCTACCCAACTTACTTTCAGTATCTTCTTGTAGCACCACATTTCAAAAGGTTCCAGTCTTTTCTTTTCTTTTTTCCATACCTCACTAGTTGAAAATTCAAACAGGACCAGAAGTGATCGACTAATTTAGTGCAAAATATTTTAGTCGTCTGCTAGACCTCAGACTCAAGCGCCTAGATCCCCTAGATCTGTTAAACAGGCTTTACACTAGTAGCGGCTAGTGTAGTACTGCAGCACCCCTACCAAAAATGATAACAGTACTTACAAGCATTGTACAACGTGATCATCATCTTGTAGCAAGTAGCTAGGCCACATCTCTCATATGGGCATGAAATGTATAGTTAACCTTTAGCTATAAATAATATATTTTTTTACATTAAGAGTTCTTTGGACAAAAGTCAAACTTAACAAACATCTTTTAGGAGAACGCAGAGGGGCGGCAGACTTAGCAATACGACGAGATGCACAAAGACACCCGGAGAGTCCCCTTCCATCTCACAATGCCTTTAGGGGTTTGGAAAGAAATTTGCGGCAATATGGACAGTTCTCCAAGCCAAAGGTGAGACGACATGTCACAACTGTAGATGCTGAAGCAACAGTTATCGAACAAGTAACTGATAATCCCCACATAAGCCAACGAACAGTTGCAAAAACTGTAGGCTTTAGCCAAAGTTCAGTATTCAGTGCTTTTAAGAAATATTCTAATTTCTGACGAAACGACGTTTAATAACAATGGTGTGTAAATAGACACGATTGCCATTTCTATTCACAAGGTAACCCACATTGGATTCGGAAAGAACACATTCAAAGAATTTTTACTGTTTAAATTTTTTAGAAAATGATTTGCTTCGCCTTTTAGAAGACATTCCTCTTTATATTAGCTAGCGATATAGTTTCCAAATGACGGAGCACCTGCCCACTTCCACTGTATTGTAAGAAGCTAACAAGATGAAACTTTATATACCTAACAGATTCATTGCAAGAGGCGAATTTCATCATTGGCTGGACTTAACTCCGTTAGATTTCATTTTGTGGATTAAGTAAAAAACGATGTATACGAAACTCCAGTAGCAATTCAGGAAGATTTACGTAAAAGAATTATTGAATCATGTAGGTCAATCACCCCCCACATGCTAACTCGTGTTAGAAATTTTCTTCTGCGGCGGATTGATTTCTGTGAACAGCAAGGTGGACGGCAGTTTGAAGATTTATTACGTCATTAATTAGTATTTTTCTTTCTGTTTTTATTTAATTCATATTTCTTGTTGATCTTATTTTTATGCCAACATATTGTTATGCTATCTTGGCTTCTTCTGTGTTTGTTTTGTTTAAATTATAAGAAATAAATATTGTAAATGTGTCTACTGCCAAACTGTTTCACTGTAATTGCTTAGTACATCCAACGTAACTACTTTGACTTTTATTTATTTCAACAATGTAGTTTACTAAGATACCTATAGAATACAAAGTGATTTTTTAAAAAGTCAATTGCAGCAAGCCTAGAAAAAAAGCTATTTCGTCTGCAGTCAGCTGTAATGAGTTTTGAATGACATTTACCTGTATGTCAAACTGTGTGACAGTTCAGGTAGTTAAAAATTTTGGCCCAACAAAATGTGAAAATGAACAAGTATTTAGTTGCAACTGATTTGTAATTTATTAAGGTAAGT
>JABXWE010042729.1:0-12103 GCA_014611495.1 Limonius californicus | reverse complement strand
AGTTAGGGTGTACAATGGGCCAAATGTGGCCTAAGTGCATAGAGATGCTTGGAAAACCGCGTCCTAGATCTCGCTCTTTCAAAGCAAGCAAGCAAGCAAGCAAGACATTATTTTATTATTCCATGGCCAACCGTTATGTAATTACTTTTTGAACTCACTGTATGAATCCTTGTTTTACAACGACCACATTGCTCACACCGCTAAAAACTGGAAGTTTTATCGTACGCATAAATAAAACCATTCCATTAAAACTTTTCTTTTGCCCACTGAGACCAATTTGACCCATTTCTGTGCAAACTTAAACGTTCGAAAAATCAGGAACAACTCAAACAAAGATTTATCGTTCCGTTCTGTAAGCATAGAACTAATGGACAATAACAATTTCTATGAATTTAAGGCAGGTAAGGCGTACTGCCCCTAAATACAAATTAAAGCCTTTACAAATATTTTTGGTAAATCTCAAATTTAACTGACACCCAAGGAATTATAAAAATTTATTCTCTTTATGGAATAAAGTAAAGAAGCCGAAAGTCTAATGTCCTTCAAGCAATCGTTAGTTAATACATTTCGATACCTTCTCCGTATCTATTTATCATACTCTACCTAAAAAGACGTCAACTGCACATTCAGAAATATATTACTATTCTTTATTCTTGATAAACTCGAACAAATAACTACAATGGTACAAAGATAGTAAAATGTGTCGAGGTATTGATTTTCTGCCTCTAATCTATTCATTTTAGGAAAGAGCAATTTTGTTGAAAGTCGTTCACGACGTTCTTGTCAGCATACTAACATGCAATAACTATAATTTCTTTAAATACGAACTTATCTTTTCTTTTATATTTATTGTTATGAACTATCTTTCTTTTGGTGGTTTACGCCTAAAGATATAATATTAAATAAAGTAGATACTATGGTATAATAGAACTAACAGATGTTTTTAAGATAAATGATAATTTCATACGAGGAACGATTGTATATGTATATACATAATCTTCCATTTAAGGCTGATTTGTGATAGCCTTCTGAAATGACTATTTCCGATGATTGTTGTTTTTATAAATGCCTGAATATGGAAATGTAGTTTATTAGAAAATTAGTGTATTTAGGTTTTTTAGAGGAGATATTCAAATGTAGGTTTTATTGAGTATTATACCGTATAAACGGTAAGCGCACATACTTTTCTCCCGGTTCTAGGTCATTCGTTCGCCACCGTTTAAGCACTTTCGTTTGTAATATAATTTAGCGAATTGTTTACCTTTTAATTAAAATCGTTACTTTCATTTTGGAACCATAGATATATACAGAGAGTATTAATTTCTTTAGAAATAGATGTTGAGGTTTTAGAGAAATTTTAGTTTATACACTAAGAACCCAAGAGTTGTTATTAACAAAATGCATATCTATGGGTGTGTGGTTGTGGATAGTGTTGAAACAGTTGACCCAATTTTAAAAGCTAAAGGTTTTATTAAAAATGTATTTCAATGGGTTTGGAAGATTGTTGTACCCAACAACAACTGCGTGGTCAGACACGGTCAACTGGGCGACGGACAACTGGGCGACGGTGAACCGGCCTACGGACAACCGAGCTATAGCCAAGTAGACGCCGGCCAACTGGAAACAAAATAAAGAAAAAAACATAGTTTGCTAATTCATTTATATAATAGTATTGTGTAATTATCAAACATATTTACACTTTCCTTGTCACTTTGACTTAATATTCTTCAGTTATCCATTTCTGAAAAATAAAAGCCAGAAATATAATTATGTTTCACTTGTAGGAACACAAATAAAATATTCATAATAATAATTTATTGTACTCAGCATTTTGTTTCACTTGACAGATGATCAGGAGTGTAAAAATTAAATAAATTAAAAGAGTTTTTACATGTACAATTTGCTTCGTGTTTCTTTATAATTATGCCAAGTGTTAAAAAAACAATAGACCCAGTAAAAAATATTAGTATAGGATTGAGATCATAATTTTTGAACACATACCTTTCCTTTACTTACAGTTGTTCTTGGCATGTTCTAACTGTCACGTTGGCATACAAATTGGAAATGTAATAAAAAACAGCTAGTTTTAATTGTTTAATTAAGAAAAGCCAAGATATCTTGCGAATCCTTATTGAAATATCAAAATGTGTAAGGTCATTTAAGGAAGAGATTGTTAGGTTGCTTTAGGTTAGGTATTTCCTTTTAAATCTTTTATTAGAACTGTTGTTAATAATTTCTGTCGTCCAGATGATGGTCGCCCAGTTAACCGTCGCCCACTTGGCTATCCTACGATTGCTTGCACAGACACATTATAATAATATATATAAATTTTAAAATACTTATCCAAAGCGAGAAATGTTTAGACAATTTAAATATTATTTGATTTAATACCAACAGTTTATTCACATGGTCAGTTTTGGATTAAGAGTTTCCTATATATATTGGATTATAATACAGCGTCATCACAAAACGTGCTGTTCCTGCTATTTTGCATTATAATACAAATAATCAATATTGTAGCCACTTGGACAGCTTATTTTATTATTATACACATACAAATCAATAATTACAAGTTGAATGCTACATGAAAATTGCAGTAAAATTATATTCGATACGTACCAAAAAATATTTTTATTAATACGTTTTTAGATTTGCCCATGCTACAATATTTAATTAAAAATTACCGACATGTTCTGAGTGTACCGAAGTCCTCATAATTACCTGTAAAAAAAATTAAAAACGCGTTGATATTACTGAATTACTAATTTTATACTCGTTTTTCAAACGTAGCTACATGTACAGCAAACGACAAAAATAATGACTCGTATGGCATCGTTAGTAACTAATAACGTTGTTATGCCGTGTCTTTTTCTGCCAGCAATACTATATTGTGTTGTATTATTATTGTATACAATATCAAGACTAATACAATAATCTATTTCTCATTAATAAGGTAAGAAACAAATAATCGGGAAATCTAAGTGTTTTGCAAACCTATAATTAAAGGTTATCGTTTATAGTTAAGGTTTATATTGCAGTTTTTCCTATATCATTAGCACTTTGTTACTTACCTAATATATTTAGATATAAGTTTGAACTACGATTGATAAAGGGAAACTGACGTGTATACTGCCTTCAAGCCCACGAAAAGATAACCAAATTAAGTACAATTGTTTAAATAATCATAACAGGAAAAGAACGTACATCATTAAAGATTTGATGAAACCCAACAAGGTAAGTGATGCATTAAAGGCCAAATTAACGTAAAATCACCAAGCTACAATTAGGTAGGACCTGATGCCTGAAACAATAGCTTTGATAAAATCATTTTTCATCGCTAAATTACAAATAATGTGTTCAACAACCATCAACTGTTAATAAATTCCATATAAGGTTTCTAAAGATTTCTTAATTGTAATGGTTGAAAATTTTGAAAATGTATTCTGTAACAATTATTAAAATGCTTCAGCAATTGAGCACTGGTGTTTTGGCTTACGAAACAACGTATACAATTCTTAAATGTGAGATTTAAACCGCAAGGAAAAAGCTATAAAAAAGGGTTGCCTGAACATCAGCGGTAGTAGTGTCATTACTTTTGTCGCAGACAGTACCTCTGATTGAGTTTGCTATTAGAACCGAGAAACTACAAGCTCACATATTCTTTACTATTTAGTATATGAAAGTATATGAAGTTCTGAATTGATATTGGAATTATTTTTTGGATAGGAAGCCAAAACTGAAAAGTGGAACGAATGCATGCAACAAATGTTAATCAAAAATATCTATAATTTACGGATCTTTCAATGTTTTCTATTTATTATTGCATTTTCTTCAATGGTGGCTAAAAAATTTAATTCGGAAGGCTACCACAAATTCTGCTTTGCCATTCTCCAATGTTTGACGTTGTTCTATTTAGCATCTTTTAGACAACAAACCTACGTAAAAACTATCAAAAGGCTCAATATTTTTGTACCGCTGTAAACAGAACCTTAATGCTAACCGAAAGCCTTTAACAATAAAGAACCAGTGCAAAAAAAATATCTTCGTCTTTGTGTAAGCCCAATAGCTTGCTAATTACCTATTATTAGCAGGTTCTCTAAGCCTTTTTCGCACGTATGCCGGCTGTGTAACCAATATGTTTGTAATACAACCGGGACCGACAGCTTTACGTGCACTACGAAACACGACCGGTTGCATAATCGTCCATCAAACCGAGTAGTGACCAAGGCGCCGCGAATGCCGTTTGGCCGGCATCCGCTGTGAAATCATAACTAAAAAAATCCAGGAAAACTGTACATCGAAGAAGATTTTCATGAACAGCTTTTAGTGGGATTGTGATTTTCTAAAATTCATAAACAGCAGTCAATATCTGTGATTTGTCATCTTTATGATTTGTAACTACGCTAAACATTTGAATTTAAATTTACGAGGTTTGTTCAACTGAAACCCATCTTTGATCAACTTATCCTTGAAAACAAATGCAATAATTCAAATGAGGTTTGTTAATGTTAGTAGTAAGCAACACATTTATAAGTTTCTGGCGTTTTAATTTGATTCTGACTTCTAAAACTCCGATTTTGAAAGGGCGTTTGTTGTTGAACATCCGTCCAGGTTTGATCAGCGTGCGGTTCTACAATTTTTATGCGCTGAGGGTGTGCAGCTATTGCATATTCATATCCGAATGCAAGCAGTGTATGGAAATGCATGTATTGCGTACTCAACTGTGAAGGAATGATGCCGAAGACTTAAAAATAGAAAAGTGGAGACAGTGGATAAGTCGCGACCAGGTGCACGGTGTGCTTCATTAGCTGAAAACAATGTCGAATCTGTGGGAGGCCTTATTAGAGAAAATCGCCGAATTTCAATTAGAGAAATTTCAGAAATTGTTGGTGCCAGTGTAGGATCTGTCCATAGTATTGTTCGTAATCTAGCTTACAGCAAAGTTTGATCGCAATGGATTCTTCGTCTCTTGTCTAATGAACATAAATGCTTGTGAATGGGTTTCACTGAAACGCCTCACAGACTATAGGCAAAATGGTGAGACTTTCTTCAGCAGTTGCTGGTGACGAAACTTGGTGCCATTACTATGAGCCATCCAGTAAGTTATCGTCGATGCAGTGGGATCATTCAAGTTCACCACCACCGAAGAAGCTTAAAGCACAACCTTCTGCAGGCAAGGTAATGTTAACATTTTTCGACCATGAAGAACCCTTGTTGGTAGAGTTTAAAGAATCTGGAGTAAATCTCAATTCAAGTCTGTACTGAAACTTTAAACAAGCTTCATCAAGCAATGAGACGGAAACGTCCAGGAAAACTTACGCGTGGGGTCATTTTGCTATATGGCCTTATGTTGCTAATGTGGTAAAAGAAATTCTTCAACGAAAGAAATGGAGGGTTTTAGAGCATCCACCCTATAGCCCGGATCTATCGTCTTGCGACTTCCATATATTTGGACCGCTGAAAAGGGCGTTAAAAGGTCGGCATTTTGAGTCTGACACAGAAATACAGATAGCTGAGGATCACTTCTTCAATCAGTAGTCACAAGAATTCTATGAACAGGGTAGACGTCTGTTAATAAAACAACGGGAAAGGTGCCTTAACTATGGCGGTAATTATTTGTAATTAAATTATTGAATACATTTCATATAAAGCAAAGATGGGTTTCAATTGAACTCACCTCGTAGAAACACTTGTACCATTTATCATCCGTATATACTACAATAAATGACTTACTTAATTAAGTTTTTAACTACTTCCGAAGCAGGTACATCAAATACGATTATATTCAGTTAAACATTCTTGTTTCTGACACAAAATCCATTGGAAGTTTACAAGTAATTTCCAACAAGTGAGTAGTTATTCAATTTAGGTTCAACGCTTCGCAAAGTATATAGAACTCGGAAAACCCAAGGATTTTGTAACACACATTCAATTATTTTTTAAACGTTATGTAATTTCAGTGAGCTTTTTTCAATTAATTTTTCTATAACGTTTTCGTAAACGAATAATATAGAAAATTGAATTTGAGTAAACCGCCATAGCAATTTAGTTTATTTTTGTGTAATTCTATGCTTTAATTACGACTAGGAATGTTGTTACGGCAGCTATTGATGTCGGGTGCTATGTAAATGAAATTCTACCTAAAATTTAAAGCGGACAATTATTACAATAGCAAACTTATATCATTAACCTAGATAGCTTGGCATAATAATAATACCTAGGATACTGAATTTCTCGTAGATGAACCTCATTATCTGGGTTTTCCTCTAATGGAGATTTCTTTTCATCTAACAAATTGCATCGGCTGCAAGGTCTAATAACTGCGCTGAATTCGACACTTATTAGACCGTGAGATATGTTATTATAAACTTTCCAGGCTATCTACATCGAATTTCCATGTTAAACTCCTTCGTTTTAATGCTGCTTAATTACCTCTTATTAATTAATATTAAGCTCAAAAGCTAGGTACGTATTTGGTTCAGTGTTTAAAATGCCACTTTATTAAAGGGCGTTTACATAAAAATCGATAACCCCCCTAGCTACATTGCATTAATTATGCATCAGAGCCTTTAATTATCAAAGATGCGCTTAACTGCTAATATAAATTAAGTGGTAATCTGCGCAATTTTAACGTTTCGATTATTCCACAAAAGTTTTTGAGATTGTTTTTGTTATTTACACTACATCGGACTGAAATTTATAGTACAAATTATGAACGTATGACTGATTCGATTTTAATTCGACGAAACATGCAAACGCTTCATTTTCGCACAAAAATTAGTTAAATGAACCTCCATTGCACGGTTTGCTGTGACGTAAACGTTCTCATTAAGAGCATTTTGTGTTAGCTTTTCAAACTAATTTAGCTAGGTTTGCTTGTGATTTCGTATAATTACTCCAACGTGCAATAAATTTGAAAGAGGCAATTAGTCCTACGGGATATTTTATTTAATTTCCCAATTTCAAAGGGCGTTTCTTGGATTTGCAGTTAATCCGGGATTAATTTCTACTCCACGGTTCGTTAAAACATGACTAACTTTGCATTCGCTGCCATACAAAAATTATGGATTTTAGGTTTTCAATCCCCCTTTCGCTATTCTGATTGCATAAATTTTCTATAGCGGGATGGAGGCACGTGGTTTGGAGATCCTGGAACCTAAAAATGTGATTTCTTAAAACTAACGGGCGGCATGAAATCTTCTTTGAGTACTTTTCTCTAACAAAGTGTAGCAATCTTCTTTCCTATGTCTGTGTTGTGCGTTTCAAAGTAGCACAGATATAGAGTACTTACAGATTAATACAGGCTCTGACTACGGGAAGTTTAAACACTTCTATTCCAGAGAAGGTTTACTAGGCAGAATAAATATCTGGCTAGTTTGCCATTGCCTTGCGAGAGAGCACTGCCGTTCAAAAACCTATGTCTCGGTACTGGAAATTGAACAACTGACGTTAAACACTGACTTCTAGCCTAGGACGGCAGTGTAAAGCAGTAACTGTTGCATTCTAACAGTTTCTCAATACAATCGGAAACGGGAACCGAAAATTAATTATGGTTTTTATCGTCAATATTACAATTTACTTTCGGTTTAGACCGCGTCGTCATTTAGGAACTACACACAGCATTATTGGGTAAGGACCGACCTGTAGCTTGTCTGCCTTTACAAGCATTTGCTCTAGAAGTTTGAGCAATATTTGTTCGTAGTTTGTATGGGTTCACAAACAGCTAACAGGCATAAGCCGATTAAGTAATATTATCCTGGCAACCAAAATACATCAAGATCAAATCCTTGCCCGCCCCAAGGTTTGAATAATATAAGAACACGGCCCTGTTTAGGCAGCAAGGCCCTACGAACAAATATTGCTCAAACTTCTATAGCAAATGCTTGTAAAGGCAGACAAGCTACAGGTCGGCCCTTACTTGATAATGCTGGGTGTAGTCCTCAAATGACGACGCGGTCTAAGCCGAAAGTAAATTGTAATATTGACAGTTCGAGAAACCGCGAAAGCCTCAAAGAATATGTTTTTTTATAGTTTATTCGTACACAGAATTTTCATAACTATAGCTAGGAAGTATGTAGGATTTCTGAATTCAAATCGTATGCATTTTCCGCAATCTCTTGGTTACAAACTAAAGCCGCTGCCATTTTAACTTTGAGAGATATGAAAATAACTGAAGTTAAAACATCTACGTTAACTCAATTAATTTTGAAATTAGCAGGAAAATATTTCTCGCATACGAACTATATCTGTTTAACTTTCGTACGATGATAAACTTATCTAACGACTACAATACTTTTTCTACTTATTTCCGTAGATTGTCTTTCAAAACCGTCTATGATAGTTGAAAACTTTCGACGCTTTTAATGGCACAAAGTGTACTTTCGTGTGTGCATGTACATAAGCGATTAATGATTTGTCATATAGGTTCGTCATGCACATGGAAATGTTTTGGATTATAAAAAATCGTTTACAAATTTCAAGAGATGATAGATCGGTGCAGGGAAAAAAATATGTGAACTGGTTGCTGACGTGTGTGTATTTTTCTTTATTTTGTTGACTGAAGTCAGTATCCACGTAAAATAACCGCAGGCAAAAATCATAGTCAGTGTATGTTAAATAGGTGTGCTTTATATTCAGAGTGGACAACAGTCACAATAAAATTACGGAGTTTTAACAAATGGAATTCAGGAGATAGGGCGATACATGTCGTTTTCGTGGATTTAGAAAATGCGGACGATACGGTGTCCTGGTCAAAATTGTTCGACGTACTAGAAGAAACGACCAGTCACGAAAAGTATTTTAATACCATTCAGATATATTCCAAAACAAAGGAAGCAGAGCTAAATTAGGAAATGAAACCTCAGATAGTTCTAAGATCACGAGAGGCCTACGACAAGGTTGTTGTCTCTCGTTAACCCTATTTAAAGTGTATATAAATCAAGTGTTTAAAGGAATGGCGAGCTAAATGCACTGCAATGGGAATAGATATCGACGGTGAAATGATCATACCCTCTTATTCACCGATGACCAGAAAGTAATAGCCTAAGATGAAGATGATGTTCAATATGCGATGAGAAAACTGACAGAAACGTATAAAATATGGTGTTTGAACATAAATTAAAATAAAACTAAGTATGTAATTGTAGGAGAAAAAGGGCATGGTCTAGACATAAATGGAAAGACCTAGGGGTAATTATCTCAGAAGACGGAAACTGCCAAAGAGAAATAAAAAATCGACAAAACAAGTTAGTTAAAAATTAAACGAGCTTCTATCGCCCAAAGAAGTACATAAAAACACAAAGAAAAGAATATACAAAATCATGGGTATCCTTACATATTATGGCTCGAAGATATGGTAATTAACAAAAAAGAACAAAGATAGATTTCTAGCGGCAGAAATGGATTTCTCGAGATAAAGTTGTGGTGTAAGTGGACTGGAACATATACAAAATGACGAAATTAGAAGAAGAATAGACATGGAAGAAACAATAATAGAGGAGAAGATATTATTTTGGTACGGACACATGCGAAAAATACCGCTACATAAGCGGCACCAGCGAATTTGGAAGCGGAAACCCCTCGAAACGAGAAAAAGATGTCGCCTACCACAATGTTGGGTGATGAAGTTCGAGAAGCGATGAGGAGACCCCAATTATAAGAGGAGCCATGGGAGGATACAGACCTCTGACACAAAGGATGCAAGACATAGACAACGTAGATGTACAATCTTGCAATATGTAAATATATACATATAAATCAGAAAAAAAATAATTTCTTGTGTTCACTATAGATTGTCTTAGGTCGTCAAAAAGTTATGATTTGGATACAACATATAACATTGTTGCATAATATTTTAGTTGACAATAGCATTTTTTCTTTTTTTATCAATTCCTCTTTTACTTTACGGTGTCGAGATTGCCATTCATACATTCGGGATCAATTGAAGGTGATGGGTCCCCTTTGGACTTGCATCACGCTCCTTCAGCTCCCTTCAACTACATTCGCTCTATCCATTGTCACTATTTGTGTTAATTGTATGTGGCCTTGTTACTTCTCCTGGTCAGCCAGTGGTTAGGAGAAGCGCCGTTAATTGTAACCCAACGTCGAATGGATTACCGAGCTCGATACCGACCTTATGAATTACAGAAAGGTTCGAACCGAGGTTACCAATGGGCTACTCGGGATTCTTGACAATAACATTTACTTTTAATATAGTTACCTTATTCAGGTATTCAACTTATTTAGTTAAATTTTATAAATAAATAAATTTCCTTAATAGTCAGTCATCAATTTAAATACTGCCACGAAAATTCGAAAATTTTATTTCCTGCTTACGGCGTTACAGTATATTTAAAATACTACTTTGCAAAAATTTTAACTGATAATTTATTCAGTAACCTTGTATGAAAACGTAATATAAAATATAAAGAAAAGGGTTATTCGTTTTAATAAGATTACTAACCAATGGGATGTAGCAAGAAAATTAAGAAATTGGCTTATGTGATTTCTAGCAGATAATGTAAAGGTGGCGAATTGAAAGAGTTGTATATTAAGCCCGTAGATAAAATCTGTTAGTTGCAACACTAAAATTGGTAAGAAATTATTTTCTACAGCACCTGATTTATTTGAAAATGTATCAGAGTAAAGTTCAAATTATACTGATATACGCTTTTGCGACATTAGTTGCAGGTTGCAGTAATCGGTTAGTGGTAAGTGCTTCACTTCGTACTGGAAGTGATTCATTTAATGCCTTATTTGTCAAAAATCCGGTGAACTGACATTTATACTAAATCGAAAGTATCGCAAGTTAAGTTTCTATTTGCTGCGTATTTTAAATATTTCTTTTAAAACGTTTTAACTAAAAATTTATTTAGTAGAAATTTTTAAGCAATGCCTCCAATAAGTTCTAATACAGTATAAAAACACATTTTTATGGTAATGCCGTTTTACAAAAATTACTAACCCACATATATACCAGTATACATTATTTCAAGTGGGATAGTTATCGTGACGAATTGCCAAAGCTTGTATATTGCGTCCATGAACACAATCTGTTACTTGCAAGACTAGCATTGGAATGATAATATGTTCTACTTTACATGATTTATTTGAAAATTTATGAGGCGTAAGGCATTAAATATATTGATATACGCACTTGCGACATTACCTGTAGGTAGCTGTAATAGCCTAGTGATAACTGCCTTGTTTCGTGCTCGCAATGACAGAGACTGATTCATTGGGTGCCTACTACACTAAAACGAAAATGCCGCAACATTATTTTCTTCTTATTTCTTTCGGCATTGGTGTATGTTGAACATATATTTTTGTAAACATGTTATCTAATAATTTACTCAATAGTAACATTATAAGCAACGTCGACAGTAAACGAAATAAACAATATAAAAGTAAATTTTTGGGTTATGTAGTTTAAATAAAAAAATACTAACCCATACACCGTACATATCAGTCATATACTACGTTCCTGGATAAAATCTGTTACTTACAATACTAGAAAAGGATGCATATATTTTCTACATCACCTGATCCAATTGAAAATTGATTAGGAGTAAGGCGTTAAATATATTGATGTACGCACTTATGACAATAGCTGTCCGCGTCCGTGATAACCTAGTGGTAAGTGCCTTGCATCGTACTTGCAATGGCAATGAATATCCAATTTAAGTCCATATTTGCCAAAAAGCCGATCAATTGGTAATCAAATACAAAATCGAAAAAGCCACAAAGAATATTCTACCACCGAAGCTAGCTTTACATGTCTATCACCTATTGCGGCCTCACGAACTTTGACATTATGGAATACAATAAGTTTTTTCGGTTTTAATGGACGACACTTAACGATCATATTTTTACTTATATTCGACATACAAATGCTTAGCGTTAGTAAAAATTTCAAGAATACGCTCTTGCGACATTTGTCGTGCCCTGCCCTAATAGCCTAGTAGTAAATGCCTTGTTTCCTGCTGGCAATAACAAGGACTGATTAATTCAATGCCTTATTTCGCCAACTTAAATGAAATCTAAGAACAAATTAGGAGTCAAAGTGCCGGTCAACTAGTATTTAAATGCAAAACCTAAAGTTCGA
>JABXWE010042728.1:0-11622 GCA_014611495.1 Limonius californicus | reverse complement strand
ATATTATTTGTTTCTTTTGCTAAATTCGGTTATGGAACCTATTGACATCAGTTTACTGATGATAATAACTTTTGAAAATACGTATGCAGAGGAAAATATAGAAAGAATGATCGGATACAGATTTCGTTTACTTTGGAATATGGGATTTACAATATTACACTTAATGGGGTTGCTCGCCATTTTTAGATTATTATAAAAAGTGCTAGTAACAATAAAATCATTAGTCTTCTTTCAATTTATATTTTTGTTCAGAAAAAAGTTGGAAGTAAACGATATTTTTTTCCTTACAGTATACCAGCTCAACATTTTACAATGTTATACATGGTTGTGTTTAATTAAATTATTTAATGTATTATTCTAATAATGTCACTGAAGGAACATGTCTCCTCAAATCTGAGCTGCTTAGTAGCTCGTATTAAAACCGCGCAGCTGTTGTTAACATTTTACATTAGTTTATTCAGTTTCACTTTCGTCTGAACTTGTGGAAGATGTCTTTCTAGTCGGATATGTATGTTATTCTGGTCAAGTTCCTGTAGGATGGTGTTGTTGCTGTTGTTGAGGTTGGTGATGAATGTTTTGGTTAGTTTTTTGATAAATGTTTCTATATTATCCAGTCCTAACTCGTTGTGTATTTGTCTATTATGGATGAGTCAGGGTGCGTTAACTGACATTCTTAAGACATTATTCTGAAAGACTTGTAATTTTCTTAGGTTTGCCTTTGATGTTGTGCTCCATATTGGAGAGGCATCTGTTGTAATAGGTCTTAACAGCGTTTTATATAGTAGAATTGGGCACTCCCTTCGCAATGGTGTATTGCAGTTGATTAGTGGATGTAGTTGCGTTAATCTGTTGTACCCTTGATTTAGTTTGGTATTCACATGTTGGCTCCATGTTAGTCTGGTATCCAAGAGGACTCCAAGATATGTAGTTGCTTCGCCCTTTGGGCTCCAGGGGATTGTTGTTCCATGTATGCGAATGTTCTCGTGGTCCTGTATTTGTCTAAATGTGAATATTTTGGTTACACATTTGGACGGATTTAATGTTACACGCCATCAGAATATTCAGAAGGGCAGAACTTAGAAAGAAAATAAGCAAGAATAATGAATGTAAATTCGGAGGACCTACATTTAGAGTCCTAATAGAAAAATCTACAGAATAAAACTTACCTAGCTATTTAGCTTTCGTGGACTACGAAAAAGCATTCGATAGAGTAGAGCACTGGGCTCTTCAAAACGGAAGGATATATTTTAGATACTCTACACTAATTAAGGACATATACAACAATGCTATAGTTACCGTTAAACTACAAAAATACTCAAAACAAATCAAAATTGAGAAAAGAATAAGACAAGGAGACAATATATCTCCGAAATTGTTCATAGCTGCACTGGAAGATATGTTTAAAAGGCTAAAATAGGAGAACAAAGCAATAAATATAAATGTGGAAGCACTAAATAATTTAAAATTTGCCGACGATATAGTGCTGGTCACAAACAAATTTGAAGAGCTACAGCAGATGCTAGAAGAATTAAATACAGAGTCGAAAAGAATAGGATTGAGGATAAATAAAGATAAAACAAGATATATGTCGAGCATAATTGAAGAAACACAAGGACGGATAATAATAGATACCCAAGAAATAAAGCAGGTAGAAGACTACATGTATATAGGACAAAGAATAACCAAAGGATAGCTAAATGAGACCAGTGGGCCTAAAAAGAAGACTAAAGCAAGGATGGAGTTCATTCGGAAGGTTAACCTAGGTGTTTAGAAGAAAGTTTAAAAGTTACCAAAAAGCCCAAGTCCACAATCAGTGCATTATACCAGTAATGGCGTAAGGCATAGAAATGTGGTCATTAAGAAGAGCAGTAATCAACAAAATGAAAATAGTCCAAAGAGGAATGGAGCGGATAATGCTGGGTATATCTTTGCGCCACACAGAAGTGGAACTGGATAGGACACCTGGCTAGAATGGGTGAAGAAAAATGGGACAAAAAGATCATACAATCCAGGCCATGGAAAGGAAAAAGAAAAAGAGGACGACGAAACATGAAATGGATTGACGACGTCAAAAAAGTCACAGGCTCAAAATGGATATAGCTGGCACAAGATAGAGAACAATGGAAAACGATAGAGGAGGCCTATTTTCAAGAATAAACGACAGGGGTTGAATAAAGATGAGAAGAAGAAGAAGAAGACCATCTGTTGAACCACTTGCCTATTCGGTTGATTGCTGATTGTAATTGGTCAATAGCCATGTGGAGATCTACATTCTGGGTAAACATAGCCGTGTCGTCAGCGAATAGTGACATTCTGATTATCTAGGGATTAGGCATGTCATACGTGAAGCCGTTGAACAGAGTTGGTCAAAAAGGCTACCCTGTGGTACCCCTGCATGAATGTTCTTTTTTGAGATGGTCCCGTTTATTCTAACAGATCTGTTTTCCAGGAATGAGAAGAAGATGTCGACTAGGTATTGGGGAGGAGGTAGTTGAAGCATATTGTATTTTAGTTTTTCCTTATCAAATGCTTGGGTGATATCCAAAAATGCCGCTACCGTGTAGTTTTTGTTTTCGTACCGCGCTCGATTACCTCGACAATCCTTTGTAATAGTTGCACTGCCGAGAGCCCTTTTCAGAATTCGCACTGTCATGTCCGATTAATGAAATGTTTAGCCGTTTGAAGATTACACTCTTGAGCAGCTTCGATATGGTTGGTAATAAGCTTGTAGGGCTGTAAGAGCTACAGTTTGATTTGTTCTTGCCTGGCTAGTGAAACATTAATATATGGGCATGTTTCCAGTTGTTTGGAAGGTATCATTTTCTTAAGCAGGCATTGAACAGGATGACTAGGAAAGCTGTGGCTTTTTTTGTTGGGATTTTAGTATTACGTTGCGAATTAGGTCGGGACCAGGAACTTTTTTAGTGATAGTATTTTTGTACATTTTAGTAATTCTTGAGGTGATATGAGTTTATTAAAGTCGATTGATAATGGATGATAAGTTTCAATTTATGTGGTTGTGTTTTCTGCATGCGCTCTGTTTTCTTCTGATATTGTTGGTGTAAAACAGTTTTCAAGATGTTGTGCAAATAGGTTGCTTTTGTCTTCGTCTGAGTGGATGTACCATTAGATGTTGTTAGTGATGGAATTATTTCGGTTTCTCGGTTAAAATTTTTTGTTACTTTCCATAAGTTAGTTCTGTTGGGTTCAATGTTTTCTAAATTCTTTTGGTAGATGTAAATTCTGCATTTCTCTGTTTCCCGCTTTATTTGGTGGGTTAAGTTGTTTAGCTGATTTTTTAGGATTGGACCTTTCTTCCTTTGCCATTGCCTCCTTGTTCTGTTTTGTTGTTGTAATTAGTTCTATTATGTATATTGGCGGAATGTTCGTGGTTTTCGCTTTACTATGGTTGTACCATTTTGTTGCTGATTGCTCCAACTCATTAATTGCTTCTGCAAATGGTTTTATGTATAGGTCTATTCCTTGGGTCTTTATTATTTGGGCTGGGTTAGTTAGATGAGTATCTAGATTTCCTTAAAATTGGTCCCAATTTACATATCCCTTTATCATCCTTGGAGTTGTTGGTCTGGGTATTGGTGTAGTATTGAATGTTATTATCATCGATAGGTGGTCTGAGCCTAATTCCGGAATTATCTTTTGCTGGACGGGCATGTGAAAGTTCCTTGCTAGCATGATATCAAGTAAAAAGATATTTTTAAATTGGTGCACTTTTAACGAATACGAAATCTGTTAACGAGTTCTTTAATGAAAAATGGCTAACATAATAAAAAAACTGATTATTTAAAAGCACATACGTTCCTTCTTTCGTTTGCAGTCCCTCTGCTGAGCACAGGATTCTTTTCTTCCATGTGCTCCTCCTCAGCGCTAAAAGAGACCTACAGTTTAATGTCGAATTCGAACGACAGAGAAGGATTTTGGCATTAAGATCCCATGGTTTCGAACAGTATTGGGTAATGGTGAGTCGCAGCACAATATTTATATTAACTGCCCTGATAATGTAGGTGAATCAACCCCACCTATATTCGACATTTTGCCCAGAAAGCGAACGGTCTGCCAACTGAGCTACCACCGCACGTAATAACACAAAATTTCAGGGACAATAAATTTAACTGAACATTATATATTTAGTTTCATAAGAAACGATCTGAATATTTTTGCGTTAGACATTGGAAAATCATATTTCTCAACATGTGGCGCCGTTGTTTAAACATTGGTATTTCTCGTTTAGGTAAAAATACCAATAATATCAATCAAGAATTTAGTTAACTGTATATGTATCTTATTAAAATTGAAATGGGAAAAAATTAATGCAATTTCTGAAATAAATTCCACAGTTTTAAAACATACAAATTCCACGCAAATAAACGAATCCATTGCATTAAAATTTAAATTTTCTATATAAACTACAACATTTTATTGTAATGTTCCAAAAATCTGTTTTAAGTTGTATCGGATGTGATTCCTCGTTTTTTGTAGGTTCCCCACGGTGGAATTCTTTATCGTGACGATCTGATGAGTAGCTACATGTGTAATTAGAAAGGTAGCAATACCTGGTTTAAAACAGACCTCAGGTAGCATAGACTGGCTTATAATAAGCTGAAATCGGGCTGCCTGGCATGAATTATTATTACCTTAGATCGATACTCATTATAGCAGTACGTGATTATAATATCCTGGAATCTAACCGTCTATTGGAACAATTTTAACTAGTCCAACCTGAAATTTTCTCACATGTTCGCTGGCAGATAATTGAGTAAGTGAAAGTTCCGTGTTTATCTTTTATTTTCATTGTTGGACCAATCATTGTAATTCCTCCTAATTTTTTACTTTTTGGCTCGAGATATCGTTCCGGAATTTGGCAACGTCACTGTTTTGAAGCTCCCAAAGGTATCTCTTACATCTTTCACTTTTGCTGATGGCAGCTTCATTAAAATCCGAACCGCTGCAGAACGTTCCACGCAAGGTTAGCGACTTTAAAGCCGATCATCTAACAGAATCTTTTTTGTCAAAACCAATTTCAAAAGTGCACCTGTTCGGAGCGGTTACTTTGTTACACGAAAGCTGTGCATCCAGCCCCTTGTTTTTTATTTTCGGACTCTCCTAGCCGTAACTGGTCCACTTTACACGTTACACAGATGTCTTTGATGTCTTCTCGATATCTACAACACAAATAGGGGATAAGCGGGGTACTTCGCCCCGTGTTACGGCCTTTGGTAGCGTTCTGCGATTATGATGTGGTTTTCTTTGGATTTTGTGCTTTCGCTAAAGGTTAATGTGTACCTGTGTTCATAAATTCCATGAAATGAAGTTGTTTAACTCAAATTTTGGACCCGAGGAAGAAATTACCACGAATACGCACTCTGTGTTCAATTGGAAACTCCTGGCATGACCGGTTGCATTAGATTACGGTTTATTTGTATTGAAATTTAGATTTTAAGGCTTGTTTTTTAAAGTCCGATTGTGACGAACTTGAGGGTAATTGTAATTTCTTAACAACTGCATAAAGAATATTTTGATATAGTGCAGACCACAACCCGTGTTTGTAATTTCTATAATTTTTGTAAATGTCATTAATTGATATACTTAAGTATTTTTTGTTATACGTTCAAGTTGCCAAAAACGCAATTGAATTGCAATTTTAAAGTTAGAAGTTTGAAATAAGTACGTAGTGGCCAAAAAGTACATTCCACGTTGATGTTTACGCGTATATAAAGACCTAAAATTCCTGCTTCTTATATGAATACATACGGAAAAATAGTAAAAAATGAACGAGATGACGGTGAAGAGACTAGACTACCCACATAGCCAAAGTTAACTTTGACTGTCCACAATGTGATCATTTCCTAACCTGGAAAGAGGACCTACCCGGGGTTTCTTAAAAGCGTCTTCTGTATATCCGTAATGGTTACCAAGCCTACAGTATCCGTTAAGTTTAACGTAAAGTTGAGAAATAGTTATTCTAAATAGTTAACTTTATCGCAACTTTTGATTAACTTTCAAGCGCACACTATAGCTGCATATCATTAAAGCGAACCTATGGTGGTTAGTTCTCGGTAACATGCTCTATAACAGGTTTCAAAAGTTAACAAAGGGTACATGTAAATCCCTGCTAAAAGATAACCATAGTAAGTCGGTAATAGTTGCACATACTGTTGTGGATAACTAACTATATTTCAATTGGATTAAAAAATACTCATTTTAGCTATGGCTTGTTTACAACTTAAATCTAAATGTAATGTTATTATTGTTTATTTCCTATTTTTCAATTACTTACTCACAGAAATGAGTAACAAAAACATAAATATTGTTCTTGAACCCATAACCCTCTTGTGCACAATCAGGTACCCATGTACCTTTTGCATCTTTCACTTCGTTCTTTTTTTAATTTTTTGTGTAGCTATATGCTTGAGACTCATATTTATCCTCATTTTTATATAAAAACAACTACAGGAATATATAAACAATTTATATTTACACTAAAATAGAAGTTTATACATGACATTATAAACATTTAGGGGAAACCGGGACATAGTGGACACTTTAAAGGGAAAACATCTGAAAAAGACTTATTTGCAATGATGGTACGCATATATATTTACTTTAGATTTAGTGATTCTTCTTGCATGCTCATAATTGTTTTTTGATTTTTATGCTCAACCAATACATCACAAAAATATTTAAAAAAAAGAATTCAAAGTGGCCACTTTGCCCTAGCTATTGGGGCAAAGCGGCCGCTTTGTATCGCTGACTTGATTTCTTTAAATTTGAGAGTGTAAATAAAAAGTTTTAACGAAATTTTATTTTAAAACCATACAAATATTTGTAAATATATAATCAGAGGCACTTATCGCATGTGTAGTTGGTATCATTTTCCTCTACACCAGCACACTCTTCATGGGCCCACTGAAGGCACTGATTACACCGCACCGATCCTTCTTCACTTTTTGATCGGAGATATGTGTCCCCGCAGAACAGGCACTCTGCATCATTGTCGCTTCTACATCGCTTTCATCGCTAGAAGAAATGTGAGCAGCTGTTTTTTTAGACCTTTTTATATTTCCCGTTTTCTTCTTTGAAATCAACGCCTTCTTCCTTATTTCAGCTTGGAACACATTTCTGGATTCTATTTTAATTTGTTTTGCATCTCGCTTCATTTGTTTTTGTTTTTCAGCTTCTTCCTTTTTAGTCCTCTCCTGCTCTAACTCATTCTTGTAGGGGCTGTCCGTCAACATTAAAGCTTTTCCTCTCTTTCTGTTTTGAACTCGAACACGAGTGCTTTTGGGAATAGATTTGATGTCATTGGGACTAACGAGAAATGCACTGGAAGTGCCTCTACTGGACGAAGGAGTTTGTGGAGGAGATTCGGGACGATTTGAAAAGGTGGTTGTGGAGCTTGAACATGGTTTAGGAGATCCAGAACGATTTGGGAATGCAGTTGCGGAACTTGAACAGGGTTGTGGTGATTCAGGGCGATTTGAAAATGTGATGGCGGAACTGGAAGAAGGTGAGGCTCAATTTCTAGGGATACATCTATTACTTCTGGTTGTTGTGAATCTTGATTTAATGGTTGATTTGTTACTTCTGAAGCTGCAAAATCAACATCCGAGAAGACCTCGGGGTTGTATGGAAAAATTCCACACTTCCTAAACCCGTTGATAGCTGTGATAGGTGTTGCAGCGCTTAAATAAGCTTCACCAAACAATTTACTAATTTGGAATTGAGTTACTGTCCTCCATGGATTATTTCGTAGAAACTGTTCAATACCAGCAACGTAGCTTGGTCTAAGATCTCATCTAACATCAATGAAGCAGCATATCAAGCCTTGGGCAACAAGAAAATTAACCTAAATGGCAATAAAAACTACAAGCCTTAGTTTACAGAAGAAATAACGAGACTAGCGCAAGAAGAAAGAAAAGCCTACAATACATTAATAACAGAATAATAGAGGAACACAGAAAGTATTTTGAAATAAGAAACAGAACAAACGCCCAAATCCGACAACATACGCGGGTATGATAAAAACTAATGCACACATGTTTGTAGAGCGCGAACAAAAACAAATAGCAAGATCGGGCAAAAAGTACATTAAAATACAAGTCTTAAGTTTCAAAATCACATAATTATTTTTCAACATAGTCACCGTTAAGGCTAACACATTTTTCCCAAAGTGTAACAAGTTTTTTCATTCAGTCACTGATAAATTCTTCCGACTTTTCTCGAATTCTGGACTTGACAGCTACCTTCACTTCATCATCCGAGGTCTCTCTTGAGTAGAGGAAAGAAATAAAAATCGCAAGACGCAAGATCGGGGGGAGAATAAGGAGGGTGTGGAATCGGTTCAAACTTCAGGTTTCGCAGAGCCTCTCCAGTTGCGCGCGAGGTGTGTGGGCGAGCGTTGTCATGTTGCAAGATTATTAGCGCCAGGCTGCCTCTAACGCGACAAACTTTAAGTCGAAGGTGTTTTAGAGCCTGTATGTACTGAGAAGAATTTACCGTTGCCCCTCGTTCCAGAAAATCGGTCACATAAACTCGGTGAGGATCCCAAAACATAGTCAAAAGAAGTTTTTTTGCGGATGATTGTGTTTTGAAATCAAGCATACTGATACCCATATTTAAGAAGGGAGACTAAAAGAACCCCAAAAATTACAGGTGGGCCACACTGCTTAGTTCCCTTATGAAACTATTTACAAACATACTAAAATCGCAAACAAGGATTCCGGAACAGCAAAAGTATAATCGACGCAATATTTACCACACGTCAAATCGTCAAAAAATCCATCGTGTATAACGAGCTGGCTTTGACCGAATAAAAGTAAAGGACGTTATAGAAATACTAGAAGAAGAACATGTGCCCAGAGAAATAATATGCGTCATAGAACATTTAAACACACACACTAAGACACGTATACGAATCAACAACAGATTAACTGAAGAAATCGATGTATCAACCGGAGTCAGACAAGGAGATTCCCTGAGTCCTTTGCGCTTTAACGTAGTGATGGACAAAATCGTAGAAAAGGTAAAAAGTACTAGCAATGGCTATAAACTGGGAAACCAAGAAAAAAAACTGAGATATGTTACGCAGACGCCGCTTCGATCCTTGCTGAAAATGAAGATGACCTACAAAGGCTACTGCACACTTTCTACCTAGCAGCCCAATCTTACAATTTAGAGATATCCGCGAAAAGAACCAAATGGTTAGTAATATCTAAAGAACCCAGAAGGTAAAACGGGTAATCAACGAGAAAACCATAGAACAAATGATATGTTTCAAATACCTAGGTGTGAAAATCTCAACCGATAGAAACCTAAAAACAGAAAGTCATAAAATTAATAGAGCGGCAAGAGTGTCGGGATGTCTGACGTAAATAATCTGAAAAAACAAAAACATGAACACCGAAGCAAATGTCAGGATATATAAAACGTGCATCCGCCCCATAATGACTTATACCGCAGAGACAAGGGCACACACCACGTATACCAAACGAGTACTCCGCACCACGGAAATGATGATTCTAAGATCCATAGCAGGACACACACTCTACGATAGGATACGAAACGAAAACATAAAGCAGACGTGCAATGTCCAAGACGTTGTTAGATAGACGAGAAGACGCCGTAGAAAGTGGAATTACCATGTAACAAGAATGCCCAACAACAGACTGCTCGAAATGGCGAGAGATGGCAAACCAAGAACAAAACGCTTACCCGGAAGACCATCAAAACGCTGGATGGATAGTTGGGATTCTGGGCCACAAGAGCAACCATAATAATTGTTGGAGCAAACAAGTCTCAGATCTAAGAAGGAGAAGGAGAAGAATCGCTAATCCCTTTTTTACTTATCGTCTTCATAATGCCTAAAGTAAATTCGGTTCTACTCGAAAGGCAGACAACGTAAATAGCTATGACTAATCTATAAACATTCTAAAATATTTTTAGATATTCCCAAATTATTTTTACCAGTACGCTAATGTGGAATGTAACCACGAGGATTGTACAAATTTAATCAAAAAAATGACAAAATAGTAGCAAAATAATTTTAGAATTTAGACTGTAGTTTAAATAAACATAAACCCGAAATATGATTTATTGTCTGTCCCTCATGTGCGCGCAGAATTTTTATACTTATTGTGCCCAATCAGGTATCCATGTACCTACATACGTTTTGCATAGTATAAGCTATTTTTTCTTAGTTTTTTCCATAATATAGTTTACAAGGGCATAGAAGAAGCATATTTGCTTTATGTATCACCAGAAAATTTATTTACAGTTAGAAAATACCTCGGCAGGCTTAGCATATTGAACCATTTTCTTGAAACTAATTATCGCTAATGCCTAAGTAAGTGCAATTTTGCAAAAGGTATTTAGAAAAATTTAACTTATTTATGATTTCTAATTAATTTTTCATTACTTGCTGGGTAATGAGTAGTTATGAATGTCAATTGAAGAGTTTGTAACATTAGTGTAAATGACTCATTTGGTATTGCAATGACCAATAAGCTACCATAGATGTAATTAACTCTTTAGCCAATGATGCAGTGCATAGGCAATTATTTTCTTCCCCAAGGTGTGGAAGGGGTGGAAAGGGAAAATTAATTTAGTATTTATATGCTATGCGAAATCCTATTTCAAATCACTAATATTCTTTACTCTGAAGTGTAAAGTAAGTTTCGGTGTTTTATTTAGTCGAGCTGAAAAACTTATTTCGAAGAATGAAGGAATTATCTGCAGCAGAATATAAAAGGTATGTTTGCTATATTTTGTAATTGCGATAAATATAGTATACTAACGCCCGGTATTATCAACTTTCCTTAAATGTAGAGTTAGTTAAGTCACCTTTAGACTAAATCTCCCTTTAAACTTGCTGTCCGTATTACCAAAGAAAACCAAGTTACATTTAACTAAGCAGCATTTAACCATAGATTGGCAATACTGGCAAAAAAAACCCTAGGTGATGGTGGTAATTCTAACGTCAAAATAAGTGTTTATTTATTATTTCTTGTATAACTTTGGCGCCAACCACTGTACGCGTTTGTCTTTTTTAATTTTTTAATTTAATTAGTTACTAACTGTGTAATTTCTCTATTATTATTATGGCTGCGTTGCTGCCCGGACATTCCAAAAAAAAGAGTAGGTACGCTCTAAAAATTTTACAGAAGAGGGGGCCTTAGATTTAATAGGATTGACTCGCCCCTTCAAAAATGTGATTGAAAATAAAACCGGGCTATAGCTTCGGAAACTCTTTTTACGGTTCTGCTTGCAGTTGCTTTTGTTACACCAGTGAAGTCACCTACAGATATCAACATGCATCCAGTAGCATAAAAACGTAATGTTAAAAGTAATTGCTGCATTGGTGATGAGCAATGGTTTAGCAGAGAATTAAATTTTATTGATGCTTCAATGTGTTCTAGTATTGTATTAACCGTCCCTTTATTGAAACGAAACCTTTCAAATAACTCTTCATCAGTTAATTCGTCAAAGTAGGATTTTCGATTCTTGATTATTTTTGGTCTTCTTCTCCTGCCTAAATTATGACATAACAATGGTTACATATCCTTATAGAGTTGCTTTTTTTGTTTTTTGTTTACTAGGCTTACTTAT
>JABXWE010042726.1:0-10615 GCA_014611495.1 Limonius californicus | reverse complement strand
ATAGCACTGCCTCAATACCCTTTTAAAGATTAAATATATGCAACAAATGAATTATATATATATATGAATTTTTATATTTTAACATATATGTTTATTCTTAAGGTAAGAAAGACACATTAGACAGTTATTTAATAATTATATTAACAGTACCTATATAAAAAAATAGTTGTCGTTTACCAGTCTATGACTTACAATGTTACTGTTAATAATAAGCTAGGCAAGTAGAACATAATTGAAGAACTTTTGCCTAGCAGTGTAATTATATGCAAAGCAATAAACTTAAATATCTTTACAAAATTGAAACGTATCTGAATTCTTGTGTGGAGCTTACGTTAAAATTAGTTTGTAATTAAGAGCAATTAATAAAATTTTCATCTACGTTGTGTTTTAAAACTTAACATTTAAATTTAAGATATTTTGCAAATTTATCTAACACAATTAAACATATAATTTAGGTAAATAACCACAAATTTTAGATTGCAAATATTAATTTTGCTATCAGATTCCAGCTCACAGCGGAAGTTGTTCGGCATCAAATTTAGCAATTGTAGGCATAATTAAATATTCACAACACATCTAGAAAGAAATACGCAAAAGTCCTGAACATGTTTGCCAGTTTACTATTTTAAAATAATTTACACTAAATTTGACCAGTTGTAGTATAACACGTACCTTGTGCAATTTTCTATAAATTCTACGAGTGAAGGTAAAAGGTAGAAGTAAAAAAAATATTTACCTAACTCCAAGCTTTCTGTTCTTTATTGCAACAACTATCTAAAGTATTTTTTGAAGACTACCCTCATAAAATCCAGGTATAACACGTTCATTACAGATTTCCCCAAAAATCAGAATTCATAATTTTGACCTATACAGGGTGTCTAAAAAAGATCGGATAACTTAACAGCGTATAGAACTTATGAAACCAAACATAAGCTCTGAATTAACGAATATCCGCAAACTAAATATTTAGAGATAAAGGTAATTTGGTTTTTTACTCAATAAACTGCAATAGTAGGCTTTTTATTTGCAATGAAAGACAAAATTGAAGATATTATTAATTATTTACTGTGTACAATTGTATCCCGTGCCATACCCAGTGGGTACAAACCCTCACTGCTTCTAAATATACTTCAAGAACAGGGTTTTTCAGATTCAGTTATAGAAAATCCTAACTTTGCTGCCAATATCTTGTTTACGGATGAAGCTACTTTTACGAATAAATTAATCTGCATAAATATCATGTTTGGGCAGACGAAAATCATTACGTTGTTGTCGACTGAAGACATCAGCATCGATTTCTGTTAACTGTTCTGATAGGGTCAGTATTTTTACTAAATCGTTTGTGGTGGTAGCTCAGTTGGTACAGCGCTCGCTTTCTGAGTAAAATGTCGATTCTGGCTTGGATTCGAAACCATAGCATTACTATGTAGATTTATAAAAATCTTGTCTGCAACCCACCACACACAATTTTCCAATCCGGCCTGCAACCGTGGAACCTTAATGTTAAGAACCTTCTCTGGAATTTCTGTCGTTCGCATTCGACGTTAAACTGTAGGTCCCCCGTGTTTCTACTTTAGCGCTGAGGAAGAACACGATGCAGAGAAGAGAAATAACAGCAGTGGAACAAAAAAGCTGCCAATGCGTATGTGTTTGACTAATAAACTGTATCTTGACTTCTTGAATAACACCTTAATCCTACTTTTGGAAGACGTCATCGGTGGTTCATGCACGATGGGGCGACTCCACATGTTTCATTCATGCCGGGTAATACCTATAAACTTTAAAGACAAATAGATAAAACGAGGCTCCACCTAGATCCCCGCATTTTAACCCACTAGACCTCCTATTTGGGCAAATGTTATATTTATTTACCCGTTAGTACCTTTACTGTTCGTTTTTTTTTTCAAAATAATGCAATTAATTGATTAATAACAAAATCACTTCTATTCCTGAAACAGTTTGCGGGCAAACGTTAATTAAGACTTATTTGTTTGATTTGATGAGTACTGTACGTGGGTTAATCCGACATTTTTAAATACCCTGTGTTTTGGTAAGCATATGTACTACATATTTATTTATAAGAAGGATATGATAAAATTACAAAAATTAGTCTTTTGCGGCCTGCAGGCGGTAAAAAATCATAACTGCATACCAATTAAATTATACGCAAATGCATTAGCCATTATTTATCGAAAAGTGATAATTGGTTCAAAGCTGACAAATAGCAATTTTAATTCCAAACCAGCAAAAAAATAGTAGGTAAACTAATATTTAAAAAAAAATACCTTTTGAAAGCTATATATACGTTTTATGGCTAAAGTTATCTAAACTAGTACCATAAAAGAGTACAATATTAGCAATTTAGTAGTATAAATTAGCTTTTTCATCTTAACCAATTAATTACAAATTTAAGTGTAACGGCGAACTCATTTGCACTACTTGGAAGTTATGCCTTTGGTATTTTGCTAATTATTCAAAAACGACCTCTTAAGTGATGATGTAATGTCATTGATGTATTCAAGCGGTTTGGAGTTATTTTAATGTGGAAAAAATGTAATCTTAATTAATTAGTCATATAGCGAATGAACTTATTTCTGGCGTTCGTCGGCTCTGATTGCATTTTTGTTTAATTTACATGAACAGGTAGAAGTTGATTGGTGACCAAAAATTCCCAGTATTCTCACAGGTTTCAGAAATCCACTTAGTCGACTTAATTATTTTTTCTTCCTACTTCCCCATATCATTATAGAAAGTAATGATTACGTGAAAATTTGCAGCTTTATATTTTAACGGATGTATGGGTGTCGGATGTCTTGTAATACAAAAAAGTTGCCTCTCCAGTATACGAAGTGTACATAGGCAATTATAGTTTTCCAGATTTCATATCCTTAGAATAGCTGGGCGAACAAGATAAACTGTATTATTGTTATTAGTATTATTGTATAATCAAAAGGAAACTGCTATTCACAACTAAAATTAAGAATAAACTTAAACATGTGTACAAATATAAGACTACTACTAAGGTTTTCTAGTATTTTTCTAGCGAAAAATATAAATGATTACACTTGGGTTGCAACCCCCTTTTGTGGCAAGATTTTTGTATTATTAAATTTTACACCAGTTATACCTTCAAATAATTGTAACAAGATTTACACAATTTATTGTATATTGTTGTTGAAAGATCTAGAACTTCATGTACGACAAAAACTGTGGTGCCAGCATAATGGTTATCCTGATAACTACAGTTAGATTGTTAGGAATTCCTTAAATAATGTATTTGGAGGAAATTGGATTGGAAGAGGAATTGTGTATCCATGGCCACCAATATGTTGCGATATCACTCCACTCCACTTTTCTTTGGGGTGAAAGAAATAGTAAATGATCATCATTTACAAAATAGAATAATCAAAGTGTTTACATCACCACCTATTAGTGGTTTTCCTTATGAAAATATTAACTTAAAACTTAAAATTAGTAAAAGATCAACTTTGCAGGAAGCAACTATGATACATTTCTATACTAGAAAAAAATCCAAAAATCTCAGTTACTGCGATACATGTATGTTGGCTTGCGTCCGCCACTTTTATGGGGGGCCAACTTAGCTGGCTTTCATTATCAAATATCTTTTGAAAATACATTGCTACTTCAGAGTGTACATATAAAAAATATTTTAAAAATATCCTAAAAGTAATAGTTTGCCCGTATTAATTAATAATTGTAATAAATCGACTTCCGTTATTTGTATAGAAACATAAGTGGCGGAAAAATGAAAAGTAAATTAAGACTTATTAAAATTAAATATAATTATTTACAATTAGTTTAATTTTAGAGTTTACAATATTATATCATTTTTATTGAAAACAAATATATTACGATTTTACGTTTTGGAAAACTATGGTAAACTGCATTTAAAAAAATTGTCGATGATAACTTGTAGATAGTTTAGATATCCAGACGGTTAGTTACGTTTTTATAAAGTTTTAAATCTGAATAAGTACTAACAATTCAGTGAGACAATAACTTTCATTGAAAATTAGTGCCAAAACCGGATATGGAAGCTTTTTTGTAGCTATTTCGTCTTAAATCAGGAAAAAGTGGATTTTAAGATTATTAAGAGTTAACTTTACATGAAACTGAAATTGGTATGCTAATGCCTATAAGAGTGAAGTGATATCCACCTCAAATATCATACACATATACAATCATAGACTGCATTCAGCGTCATAATTTTACACCTTTATTATATCATCTTTAGATGATTTTAATAATATTTTTACTTTCCCACACCGTAGGTATAGCTTGTATGTGTATGTGTAAGCTAGCGCGCGTGTGTGGTCTCCACAACGGTTGCTTTATTATGATGGAATTATTAAATACTCATGCTTAGCTTATTAAAACTTCGAGGGAATAAGCTTTTGAAAAAAATACGCCAGAACCGGAAGTAACATATTGTATATGTTTTACATATGATAATCCGCAATTTTGTAACACGGTAGTTATAAATGGTTTTCATACAAATCGAAAATTTGGCTTCTATAATGTTTTGAAAATTTCGAATTTAACACCCTTTTACTCAGACACTGTAAATGCAATTGCATTAAACTTGACATTATTAAATAAAGTAGGAATTTGAGTTCTACTGCACATAAGACGCGTAAAAGTTTTGCCTTTAGTCATTTTTATTATCAATTTTGATAACATCTTGTTTCCGCATAAAGTGATCAAAAATTTTCAAAAATATTTTTTAATTCTCGTAGAACCTTGTTTAGAAGGCCCTCTACGAATTTTTGAAAATAGTATGCATCACTACATTTAGAATACATAATAAAATATACAATTATAGTCTACTGCAAATTACACTTATCCGCTTTAAAAAGGTACTTGTAGAACAAGGATTTACAAGCTATTTACAACTCGGTTTAAATCCCCGACCGCATTCGGGCAAGTTTACATATTACGAAGAAGCTGAGGTTATCTAGGCGTCGTGATTTAAGCAAAAAGCTTAAATTCTCTGTGCTTATATCGTTATTTTAGATTACCCGGTTTAGTTGAACTATTCTTATTTATATTAAACCTAGTAAACTATGTATCAAGATTTACTTCCTTAATTAGCTTGCATGAGTAATAAGCTACTTTTCAGAGATTATATTAGACCGTTGTCTGCCTTAATGACATAACTTTTACAGTTGACAAGTAAACAGTGCAAAGTAGTTGTTGATGAACTTCTCTGCGAAGTAGATATTTATTTAAATTTATTTTAAAATGTGGACACCGTGGATTGATAGGGAACATTTAATTTGGCAAGCAATATATGAAATGTACCGGGAAAACTGCTTGCTTACAGTAAAACTATTAAAAACGATTGAATGAAGATTGTACTGCAATAAACTGTTTTGAAAGTACAATGTTAGGAATTATTAAACGTATGTGATTTTAGCATAAAACTATAAATAAGAATCAAGCTATTAATGAATCAGATTACAAGCATGGCACTGCAAGTATCTTTAAAACACATCTCCAAGAAAATAGAAATATATTGTGTGAACTGTGCCTTTAATTTCAAAAAATAATAATCTTGATGGAGCGAATTATATAACATGAAATAAGGTAAACCTAAAACGTTGGACGCCTAAAAACATACAAAACTTTAAGCAAGATATCTCTCTCTTGTAGAATATCCAAAATAAACAAATTCATAAATTGTTTAACCAACACAAATCAAATGAATATTACACTAACATTTATGAAGATCTCAGAGTCGCTGTTATAATCGGACGAACTGTGTAGACTCCAATAGTTAATAAAAAAGTGAAAACACACACAAGAAAGAAAAACATAGGGAAGATCAAAAGAATTAAACATACAGAATCTAATTAGCACAATGCAATTCAACGTTATAAGTGCTTTCCCTTAACTGACACAAGATAATATTCACGTTCATTATTCAAAATAAACATATTAAAGCACAGGTAGTATTTTGTTTACTCTTTAAAATGTTTGTTTTGGTAAAAGAAAAACCCACCTCCATATTCTTAAATTGCTTGTGTAACCGCAACTTTGGTGGATTTCAATCCTGTCTTGAATTTTGGATTTGTTTACTTCAGCGCGAAAGCTCTTGCAATAAGTCATCTTACACCAGCGTCCGTTGCTAAACTCGTGGGCCAAGAAATTGTAGAACAAAATTAGTGTAGTTGAATGTTATTTGTTGCAACCAGATCTTGATCACGCAAGTAACTTCAGTTCTCAATACTTCTGTTTAATCAGGATGTACCATTAACTGTTCATAAATTTTGAAAAATATAGTTAAAATTTATAACCTCCAAATTACCTTCAAGTAAATTTTCAAAGTGAAGTTTCTTCTCTCAAAACTATTTCCAGCAAACGAAGCACTTTCTTTATTTTAATTTAATATTGATATATATTTAGTTTTAATTAAATCTTGTAGATTTAAAAGTTTCATCAAATGACATTGACGTTTGTATCAAGTTGACAAGATAAATAGAAGATCGGCCCATAAGCAGACTTTAATCGAAGAAACAATTGAAGAACCGACGCTAACTTGCAATTTTTCGATGAAATTCGAGTTTTTTGAAGATATTCACAAAAGCTCGACCTTAAGTTGTAGAAAACGCGTAGAATATGAACACCAACACTTTTATTTAAAATCGAAATAAGAACTTTTAACACTAAATTTACAATTTTTAGCGGAGCTGCATTTTGGTGTGCTTACGGCTGGATGGTGTAAGTGCAACTTGCTATTGTTTTTCAAACAAAAATCCAGATTTCTCCGAGCGTTGCTAAGCAGCCGCTTACAAACAAGTAAAACTTTATGCGACCCCAAAGGACTCAGCCAATAGGATCACAGCATTAAATTGACAAAATTATTAACAAATATCTAATACTTACAATAACGTTTTTATCACTAATATTACAACAAAATGAAATTACCATTGTTTTACTTGAAAAAAGACGCATATTTCGATACCTCACTTGGTATGCTTTCGATAAAGCATTTGGAAATTGATAAATATTTACATTAAATTATAAATGAATTATTAACATCAACTTCTAATCAAATTTAACACAAAGCTTCCTCACATACACTATCGTATTCTCATAAACATATTTGCCCCAAAAGAAAAGTTAAAATTCAATAATATTACATTTTTGGACGTAGCTGTCAAAATGATTACATTTTTACTCATATTTGTAAAATTACAGCTCAAGAATGCACAAATAAGGCTGAATAATTTCCCCTATATCGTTCTGAACATGACTAAGAACCAATACAGCTAACTTTGAATCATAGAATCCAAGTTACTCAGTTTACGAAGCCAAACTAATTATCGGAAACTACTAAATTACACCGTATTCGATCTGAATGTGGGTACACAACTTATTTTCATACAGGGTAGCTTAATATATATTTATTAAATTTAGCAGTGGGTTAAGATATCTCAATTAGAGCCTGTTTTAACACAGCAATATGTTACTTAGGCGAAAGCTGGTACGACTCCCACGATATTATGCAGAAAAGTTAGACAGACAATTCCAGTACAAAAATAGATACTCCAGAAAAACAGTATATTTTATGTTTTATATAATTATAATTCTATGTTGTAATTTTATTATTATTTGAAAAGTATATATAAATATTTATACCCAAATAAAATGGATATTTGAGAATGTTGAACTTTCAGATGAAATTCCTAATGCGGAGTCTGCTATCTTACCTGCTGCATTTACAACTTCGTTAAATGTTAACCAGGGATTTCCAGGCACCGTTTGGTGAGGCGATAACGATATAACTTGAAGAAAACTGTATCTATTTGTAAAGCAGAAATTGATGTCATTTCCGGTTACACTAGAAGGAATACTTTAGTAAAGACAATCATAAAGAATGTATGTGCACGTTTATATACTGCAAACGAAGATGTAGAAAGATTATGATTGAATTAAAACAGTTCACCCCGAATAACTTTGTAAATGATCATATTTGCAAAAATCGGCGAGACAGGTCAACAATTGTTTGAACGGGGACATCTTTTACCAGTAATCTACCCTACTTCATACCCTTAGCTCCCACCACCACCAACCTCAAAATTTTAAATTACAAGGGATGTCGAGTTCATTGGAAAAATTTTTCTTCTCTTTGTGCAATCTGAAAATGTTGTGCAATTTTGTCGATTCATGTCTAGGTTATTAAGTAACATAGCAACAACACAAAATAATACAATTGTCAAAAACCTTTGAGACTTGATAGCTCTTGTTATATAAAATTTTGGGGCTGGTGGTGGTGGGGGTTAGGGGGATGAACTAGGGTAGATGATTTGCTTGGTAAAAGATGTCCGCCTTCAAACTATTGTTGATCTCTCCTTCCTTTTTCAAATTTAATTAATTAGAAAGTTATTCAAGGTGGACTGTGTTAGTTGAGACACTCTGTACGCAAAAATTCAGTGTATCGCTATTTTTTTTATTTGAAATCTGTAAAATTTTAAATAAATAATATATACAATTGAAATATATCCAAATATCTCGAATTTTTAATTAGAACTGCATTATTTGCATTTAAATTTCTAAATTAAATACAGGGAATATATTTACATGCAAAATACCAACAACTGAGCCGAAATAAAAGGATTTTGAAGTTGTAATAAAATTTTTATGGCCATTAGAACAGCTGTAATGTGGGTGGAACGAATGTGGACCGACAATGGTATGAAAATGTTGTTAGACCTGAAACTAACGCTATGTTTCGCAGCCTTTAAAATGTAGCAGTAAAATTAATAATCCTGTTCGGCAATTATAAAACCAAAACACCCAATTTTTTCTCACATAAATAGCAAAATTTTTTGCCGCTCTCCTACTTATTTTTTTTTCATTCATCGTAGCTATTAGAACCAAAACCTAATGGCAGATTAATTAAAATTATTGCACCTTGGCTTACAGTAAGCTTACAAGTTATTACACCTGTCTTGGAAGCTTGAAGCCCGCTGGGAGATCTGGATGGGTAACTTATCTTTCTTCAGCTTTATAATCAGACTCTTAAATATTTGCTTTTTTAATGGAGCATTTTCAACGCTTGAATATTTAAATGAAACAAACCGCCTCGCGGGAAGTTTATGGTAACGTTTTTGGCATCACACTTAAGACTTGTTGAAGATGAGGTTCTGGCCATTTAAATTAAAGGTTTGATGGTTCCTTTCGGTTCGTTTTGACAGCTGGTTGAATGAGAATGCGGATTGTTGCTACTGCTTTAATTACAGTCCACAATGCTCTGTTATTAAACTGTAGAATAGTAACAAACATATTATTAAGTTTTATAGCATATCAGAATGTGTTAAGTGTTGTAATTTTAAAATCAAGTCAGAAATGCGTCACGAATATGTCATTTTATATTTCATCTGCAGCTGTAATAAATTTTAAATAATCGATTTAGTTCAAGAACATACTCAACAGTTGTTAAAACTTTACTGGTGCAATCTTTATTTCCATTCAGTAAGCACTAATACTTAACCTCCATGAAATGGTGCTCATATCAACTTAATACACCCACATAACTTTAAAATTACATGAATAACTTATCAAAAACATATTGATGTAACGAAGTGAGTACTTCCTGATCTATTTAACAGTTGTTGCTACACATAATACATTTCGCATTTGCTTTCGAATAAGTTAGCTTGTATTAATCATTAAGATCCCATTTTTTCGACGAATTGCTTTTCATAAGGGGATACGTGCAGAGGAAATTAAGTAACTTAAATTACTTTGACTATGAATCAGCACGTGTCCAAACGTTTACGAAAGTACTGAAGGTTAATGTCTACATTAGGGACGATTTCTAAGTAGATATTCTTTTTTTTCAAAACAGTAAAACCCAATTTTGGTAATTAGTATTCAGCTAAAAAATGTAATTGCTACCTGATAAATCACATTACGAATAAAAATTGTACAAGAAATGACCAAAGCAGAATGTATAAGTACGCACTAAACAGAAACGATATTTAGCATGTAATTTTATACATGTAAAAATGCAACAATAAGTAGAAGTTTAGTCTCATACACCGTGATTATAACGCTTCTCCCAAGACGTTCTTGCAATATAACTGTGTCACTCTTTGGAGTTGGCCATGACTTGATAAACGTACAGTGTAAATCAAAGGCGTAAGCTAGGCAACCCACAAACTTTTTGTTAAACGGGTTGCCTGTAAAACTTTTTATCACAAGCGATACTTAAATAAATACCGTTGAACCCCGAATTAATGAATTCTGTGCACTAGAATGAAGTTTTATTTACACTTGACTAGACATTTTATAATTTTCATTACAATGATGATCGAAATGTCCACCATCTGCTTTAATACATTTCTGAACTCTCCCTGTGGCACGATTTAATGCGTCCTCCCAAAATTGGGATACATAATTTATTCCTCAAACTTCCCAGTAATTCGTTTTTCTAATTCATCTAAATTTTATATAATATATATATATATATATATATATATATATTGATAGCTGTTAAGCTGTCACCTCCGGGTCATGAATATGGCGACCTGACCTCCGGGTTACCCCGATATCCTGGGCCGTATATAAGGGCATATTTGTGATGAGG
>JABXWE010042724.1:0-11144 GCA_014611495.1 Limonius californicus | reverse complement strand
GATGCAGAGGAAACAAAAAAGTTTTATTTTCAATTGCATAATATTCAACACCCTGTATCTCGGAAACGAGTCGTTTTAGGAAACATGTTTATATGAACTTTTATTCTTATTTTTATGCAAGGAATCTCACCCTGAATTTTTTCGCAATATTAATGATACACCCTGTATGTAACTGTATTCATCACATATCAATGTAGTCTACAAAACATTAAAAATAAGTATCATTTTATAGTATAACTTATCAGTTTTGTTGAACGAATAACCATATTTGTCTTGTCTCTTTGTTATTTATTCTTACTGTTGTATATAAATGTTATAGGAATACCCTAATGAACTATACTTCGTTAAAATATCAATATATGAACAACCACTGCATTTATTTCATATCAATCTAGTCTGAAAAACATAATATACGAGGGGTATTTATTAAATAAGGTCCGTTTTTTAATAAGAAGAAAAATATTGTAAATATCATTAAAATATATATATTTTTCCATATTCTACTCGTACATGCTTTTATCTACTTTTCTATATAATTTCCATTTTTGTTCAAACATTTGTCATACCGCTCAACAAGTTTTTGAATTCCGACGTCAAAGCAATCTGTCGCCTGTGAAGAAGCCCAATTCATGACTGCAGTTTTCACTTCTTCGTCGTCGTTGAACCGTTGACCATCAAGGAACTCCTTTAAGTACCGAAACAAGTGAAAATCACTGGGTGCAAAGTCTGGACTGTAAGGTGGATGATGCAGTTGTTCTCATCCAAAAGACCTGATTAGACATTGTGTTTGTGCAGAAATATGTGGCCTTGCATTGTCATGGATCAACATCACACTGGAAGACAGTAGGCCACGCCGCTTGTTTTGTATGGCACGCCAGAATTTTCGCTAGGTCACAGAATACGCATCAGAATTGATTGTTGTGCCTCTGCTGCTAAGATTCTTGCATTCAAGAATCGAATTAGAGATCGTATCTCACAGTCGGCGGGTGACATAATTTTCTTAAACATTATAAACTTCTATAGCTCAGCACACAGACAGACGATACGGCTGCAAATGGCGTCTAAACGCGCGTAAAGCATGCTGGGAGCAGACGCGCAAGGGTACTGCGGCGATAGCCCGCCATTCTCACTCTCATTCACAAACGGATCTTATTTAAAAAATAGCCCTCGTATATAAAATGTGTAGACTATAACAGATTGTTGAATTACAATTATATTTGTCTTTTTATTATTCTTTACGTAAATTTGTTATGGGAATATACTAATGAACTACATTCATTGAAATAAAACACAGATGCCTGTATGCATCTTATATCAATGTAGTTTGCAAAACATAAAAAATAAATATCATTAACCAGTATAACTAATCAAATTTGTTGAAGGAATAATGAAATTGGTCTGCTTGTTATTGTTCCAGTTATACAGGGTGAATAAAAAGTAAGGAACATCCATGCTACAGCCTTAAATAATAACTTTAGGAAAAAAAGTTTCTAACAAAAGCTTCCTATCAAGTTATTTGTCATAATTTGGCGTTTTTCATTTTTTTTTCGATTATCATGTTTTAGCTAGGACGTCATCGACATTTTTTTTAAATGGCATCCTATACTTTTATGGCAGGACCAGTTAGTGGTTTTTATTCTCTATACAGCCATGTAAAAATATCATACATTTGCATAATAAAAATTTCAAGAACAATCACGATAAACATTTATTTTTGTCACTGGCAACATTTTTCATCAGGTACACTTATTGCAAGATAAACAAAAGACAATAGCAGGTCCACAAATTAGTAAAATAGTTTGACATAATATTTAACATCAACTTAAGAAAGCAAATGTTTAAACTGTTCGCCATTCATTGTCTGACAGTGGGCAATACGATCAGAAAATCCTCCAACTGCAATTTAAACTGTAGCAGGTGATATTGCTCGTATATACTCGCGGATACGAATTTTTAGATTTTCCAAATTGTCGGGTCTGTTTGTATACACTGTACTTTTAAGGTGGCCCCATAAAAAGAAGTCAAGCGAGTTTAGATCCGGAGATCGCGCTGGCCACTCAATACGTCCTCTTCTTGCTATCCACCTATTTGTAAAAATTCCATCTAAATATTGACGAACATGAATGCCCTAATGAGGTGGAGCACACTTTTGTTGCAACCAAATTCTATCCTTCAGCGTATCCGGATTTTCTGCATTTGGAAATAAAATAGCTAACACGGGAACAAGTTCAAACTTCAAAAAATCCAAATACCGATCAGCATTTAATGTGACATCAAAGAAAAAAGGACCAAGAATTCTGTCTCCTATAATTCCCGCCCACAGGTTTATTTTTTGTGGATACTGTGTGTGTAATTCTTCCATCCAATGTGGGTTATGTTGCGACCAATAACGGGAATTGTGCCGATTTACAGTTCCATTTAAAGAAAATGTGGCTTCGTCGGAGAAGAGAATAGAATTCACAAACTGTGGGTTGTTATGGCACCTGTCCATCATTTCTTCACAAAACTGAATTCTCCTATCAAAATCATCTTCTGATAATTTTTGAATAAGTTTAACCTGATAAGGATGAAATTTTTCTATACCTATGTAAAAGTTCCTTGGCTAACATTATTATCCAGGGCTAATTGTCGAGTTGAAGTATGAGGATTTTCGGAAACTGTAAGAACAATGTCCAACATTTTATTGTCTGTTGCTATTTTTGGACGGCCAATTTTATGCAAATCTTTGAAGTGGCCCGTTTCTCTAAATTTTCTATTCATTTTGGTTACAGTGGACCGCGTAACAGGTTCACGATTTGGATGTACAGTATTAAATAAAGCGCATACATCGTCGAGAGTTCTCTTTTTATCACCGTGCCCGATCATCATCAAAATTTCGATACGTTCAGTTTCTGTTAAACGTAGGTACCATGATTAGAAATTCGTATTTAACACAGGACACACACTAAATTTTAATCACTTATTAATGCTGTCACCGAATTGACACTACAGATAGCGCTGCGGACGCCGGTCAAACGGTATTCGTAGTCCAGCACAATCCGCGCTGGTCACTACTTGGGTGGGTGGACCAATATAGTGGCATATGCAACCGGTCGTGCTTCGGAGGGTATGTAAAACCGTTGGTCTCGGTTGTCATACAAACACCGTTGACAATCGTAAACCTTGTAGTGCAACTTCTCTTCTTTGTTCGACGGGTTAGGTTAGCCTCCTGTCCGGCATACGTGCAAAAGAGGGCTCATAGAACTACTCTATTGTAGGTAATTAACAGGTCATTGACCTATACACAGACGAAGAAGAGAAGAAGAAGATTTGCATTTGTTCAATTTTAAACATTTTCCAACAATTGCCTACTATTGTCTTTTGTTTATCTTGCAATAAGTGTACCTGATGAAAAATGTGGCCAGTGACAAAACAAATGTTTATCGTGATTGTTCTTGAAATTTTTATTATGCAAATGTATGATATTTTTACATGGCTGTATAGAGAATAAAAAGCAGTAACTGGTCATGCCATAAAAAGTATAGGTTGCCATTTAAAAAAAATGCCGATGACATCATAGCTAAAACATGACAATTGAAAAAAAAATGAAAAACGCCAAATTATGGCAAATAACTTGATAGGAACCTTTTGTTAGAAACTTGTTTTCCTAAAGTTATTATTTAAGGCTGTAGCATTGATGTTCCTTACTTTCTATTCACACTGTATATAAATTTGATATGGCAATGCCGCCATAATGTACTATACTTGGTTTAAAATTCGAAATACGAACCACTGCATTAATATCATATCAATCTAGTCTGAAAAACATAGTTTAATGTTTTTAGACTAAATGATCAATTTTGTTGAATAATAACCAAATGTGTCTTTTTCTTGTTCTTTATGTTCTATATAAATTTATGTGAGAAAAACCCCCATAATACTAAGGTTCATCCAAATTTTAAAACAAGTATCCAATGCATTCATACAATAGTCTGTAAAAAACAGAAAATAAAAAAAATGTAGACTATAATTGAATACTTTTGTAGACCAAACTAAAATTGATAATTTCGTTGATCTAGTACCCAGAATCTTGTATGTCAACAGATGGCCAATAGGCTAAGGTTTATCATTTATTTATAATTGTGATAATTTTTTATTGTACATAGTGTTGGAAAAGTCTGCCATATGGCCTTTGAAGTTGTTTTTCCATGTAAAGTGCTGTGAAAAGGCCCCGAGCTATTTTGGATTCAGATATTTTAGTTACAAACTAACCAACTTTAATTATGTAAAGTTTATAAAACCTTTAACATTTCGAATATTACCTATTCCGCTATGGTTAATGAACAAATTCTATAGTTAAAATACTAATATAGGTTCTGTGCAGTTGTTTACAATTCTTTATTAACTAACTCGGTTGATTAGTTCATGCATTTCCTAGGCAATTCAGAGATTAACTGAATGGAGGCTTTTAGTGGGTATTAGTAGTAACATGTTGACTAATAAATGTAATCTGACAATATCTAAAGCCAGCCTTATAATGATAAATATTCAATTATTAAATGTGGATCACAATACCTTAGCTTTATGCTCCGCTAGCCCATTCCTGACAGCTTCATGTTGTCTTAACAGTTCATCTTTGCGCATTTCAAAAGTCTGTCCCAATCTTTCACGTTCAGTAACACCACGATCAACCACAGCACTTGCCACTTCTCTTTTTACCCGTACCAATTCGTCTCTGTCTCTGTGCTTTTTAGCTAATGCTTTTACTTCTTCCCTACGATCGGCTTGCAGCCTGCGCATCAAATCAGATGTTTCACGCTCCAACTGTGTCTGTAATTTATAAACACCAATTATTTAAGTAGCGTATCAATCATTAACCAAAAAAAAAACTTACTTTCAGAGACTTAAACTGATTGGTCTGTGAAGTGCGCATAACTTTTTCAGCTATACCATATATAATTTCATGATATTTTTCACGTAGTTCTTTTTCTTGAGCTACAAAGTCCCGGTTAGCTGCCAGTAAACGCTCAGATGTGCTGCGTGGCAATGTAGGTCTTTCCACTTCTGCACTGCTGCTGCTCTCTAGGCCATCTGCCACACTCGTTAAAGGCTCTGCACTAGGAGATTCCGTTGAAAACACACCCGTTACTCTGGGATGAAAAGAAATAACAATCTCTATTTTTCTTTTAGTAATAATAGTTTAGCATAGAAATATACAATTTATACGCAGTGCATTATTTAACTTGAACATGCTTAATGCAATATCAGATTGGTAAATTCAATTTGATTTTGTTGTCTTATTTGCTGGTAATTTAGTACCGATATATCCAACCAAATATGATAAAATAAGTCTAGTCATAAACACTGTATTCATACAACAATGTCTGTTTAGTGTGGGATTCGTTTACTTATTATTTAAAAAATCGAAAAATACAATTTAAAAAATTGTAGAATCTCTAATCTGCATAGTTTAAAGCAATATTCAGATTTATAGACTGCTTAGTCCAGCCAAGGCAAATCAACTTATTTTTTTAAACAGGACAACCTGTATTAGATTAAGGTTTTTAGTTCCTCTTTTATAGAGGATTACTATGATATAAAATTACCTTGTCATTTCGGAAATATTTAATTGTTTATATACAGGGAATTTTTCTTTTTAGTATACATAGCCTATGTACACTTAAAAAAAACGCGTCAATTTCGCCTATTGTGTATGCAACCAACTATACCGACAACTAAAAATCAGAAACATACGTCACTATAGTTGTGAATTATTTGAGTATGAAGGTTATGTTGATGCAGTGTTTATATTAAATAAGTATTTCACCACAGAATAAATACCTATATCCGTAGGTATTTATTCTGTGATTTCACCTTGTAGGTATATAGGACGCAGATGATGACGTATTTATTAAATATACAAATCGACAGGATGTTTCCATAAGCTCCGTGCACATTATATTTCTTTTGTACAAAACACATACATACGCGGCAGAATGGTGTAATGGTCAGCATACCTGTCTTCCAAGCAGTTGATCCGAGTTCAATTCCCGGCGATGGCAAACTTTTTTTAATTATTATTATTCAACGTAGCATAAAATATTTCATTTCTTTACTTCGGTTAAAACGTGATTACTTTCAGTTTTTATTTTATGGGAATTTATTACGCATCCCTCTGATTTAAATTTTCTAACAATTGTTTGACACTAAATATAGGTTAATTTTATTTTTTAGCATTGAACTAATTTGATTGCTGTGGTCACAGCATGCTTGAGTTGTCGGTATAGTTGGTTGCATACACAATAGACGAAATTGACGCGTTTTTTTTTAAGTATACATAGGCTATGTACACTAAAATGAAAAATTACCTGTATATATTTTTGACCAACAGTTTTACACAGAAACGTTAATGTTAAACTCATATCATATTAATCCTGTATACATGAAGAATCTAAAATTGTGATAATAGTGTACAAGGTTGCTCATTAGTGCGTTAAAGTCCAATATTGGCGTTATTAAAACGTTTTGGAAGTTTTCCTCTTTTTAAGTGATGTAGTTCCAAAATGGGCATATTATAAAAATATTTTTAAATATACAGGGTGATTGGCTACAGAGCAGCATCTTCAAGGTATAATTCTTTAAATAGAACACCCTGTATATTTTTACAGTTTTGAATTCAGCGTAAAATTATCTATTCAACGATCTCCTGTTTTTTGATTTTGGATGAGGCGTTGTCGATTTTATTTAAAAAATGTGAAAATTTTGGTCGGTGCAAGTTTTAACAAAGTAATTCGGTGTATGGTGTGAGGATTATGATTAATTAAAAATACATATTTCGCTGTTATGTAGCCACGTGATGTAGTAAAGTGACACCACCATTAAATATTAATTTTATTATACATGGTGCTTTTTACACCAGTGGTGATTTAATTTATTTCAATGAATGTTTTCTCAATTTTTTCAAATAGAGCGCTCTGTATATTAGTATATTTTTGAATTGGCACGCTAATTCTCTATAACTTTTATGAATATTGTCCTATATGTAAAATCGATACTTTCACAGAATTTTTTCTTTTTTATTACAAGCTGTTGATTTTTTAAATTTCTTACATTTATTATTAATAACATAGATAGAAAAACGATTTTATTCCAATTCAATTGTCTATTTATGATAAATGTTGCACTAAAAGAATCTACTATGCGTTGTCTCATATCTTCTGCAGTAGTTGCAGGGATGTGAAAAAATCTATTTTCATCAAATCTGACGATCTAGGTGGCCAATAGATAGAACCGCCGCCACCTATACGCCTATTCCCGAAATCTTGAAATTAAGAAATACAAACATTGTGAACCATTCCGATGTCTATTAAAAAAATCGCTCCCCAAACATTTACAGTCCATTGTCGTTGTTCATCAACTTCCAATTCTTGAGATTTATATTGCATAATGAGGAGTATTATGTCCCTATGGGCTACTTTACGTGTAGGTCGACTCATCAGGCAACAATAGTTTTTGGAAAAAGTTAGGAGTTGCTATTTCCATTTCCAATCCCTACTCACTTTATCTTAAAATCATGGCACTAGATTAGATAAAAACAAAAAGTTTAATAATTCAACGGTTTGTAATGAAAAAGTAAAAATATCTCTGAAAATATCAATTTTAGGTATTAAAGTTGTGGACAATTAAGGTGCCAATTCAAAATATAATAATATACAGAGTGTTCCATTTAAAAAATTGAGAAAAACGTTCTTTGAAATAAATTTAATTTGCACTGGTGTAAGAAACACCATAAATAATAAAATTTATTTTTGGTGGTTGCGTCGTTTTAATACATCATTTGGCTATATAATTACGAAATATGTATTCTTAATTAGTCGTAATACTCACCCGAATTAATTTGTTAAACCTTGTGCCAACCAACATTATTGGATTTTTTAGATAAAACCCGGGGACGCCTCATCCAAAATGAAAAAACAGGAGATTTTTGGATTGATAATACACTGAATTCAATAATATAAACATATATTTAAACATATTTTATAATGCGCGCATTTTGGCTACAACACTTAAAAAAAAAGAAACATTCCAAATCATTTTAATAATGCCAATATTGGACCTTGATGCACTAATGAGCAACCCTGTACAGTAGTGAGTAGAAGATACTATTACATTATTTGGAAAACAATTACAGGTTCGCTAGGACTAGACCACACAGATAAAGGGGATACTAAGATGAATCAGCTTGATATATCTCATTTATATGAAATATTAGAACAATTATTTTTGAATTGATTGTAGTAGGGCCTACACATAAGAGCACTGCCTATTAGATAGGCCTATTAAACAGGCAGTGCTCCTATGCTTATGCACTATCAGAAATTTTTTTTGCTATTTCAATTAGGAAAAATAATTTTTATAAGCGTCTCAGAAAAATTATAACTTTTAGTGTGGTCTGTGTATCGCTCAATTTAAAAAAAAATGTTTACCTTAAGAGTTCTCCTAAAGTATGTAAATGAATGTTGTAGATTTGGTCTGTGAGTTCAAACTAGTGGGATATTAATGTGAAATCAAAAATAAAACGGAGAATTATCTAGTTAGCCGACATCACATACTGGAAAAATAGAGTGGCGCCGATATTGTCTTGCCAGATACTTTTAAATAAGTAGTTTCGCACTTACAAATTAGTTTGTTCAACTGTTACCAATTGCAGACATTAGAGCGATAATTTACTTAGTTTAAATAATTATAAAAATATTTCTAGTAGTAGTTCCTGAAAAATCGCTTTTATATGTAATAATGATATGAATATGAATAAACCGCGCAAAGAATAGTCTAAATGGCCTACTCTGATGAAACGCCAGGCTCTCACGCTGAAAACCAGGTTTCGATTCCCGGGCGGAGATAATAGAAAAATGATTTTTTCTTAATGTTAGGGGTATTAACAATTTGATTTTTACTTAATATTGTTTGTTTAGTAAAAATACTTCTATTTTTATATTTACCAAGAGTTCGCTAAACCCTGCTGGTAGTAAGAGTTGACAGGTATGGTATTAACAAACAAAATAAAAACTAGATTAGGAAACGAATTGTCGCTAACATTAATAAAAAACTAAACTTAAATCCAAAAATTTTTTTCAAAAATTCGTCCCACCCGGGAATCTAAACCAGGCTTCTTGCATGACAACTTGGAGCTTCAAGATATCGGTCAATTTAGTCCCATTGTTGTTCAATGTCGTTAGTACATATAATAATATTGCACAGCAAATTGAGCTCTTTAAAAAATTTAATAAGATTGTTTTAAATTAAAGAAATTTAACCCTAATAATTGCAATTAATAACAGTTGACATAAACTAATTTGTAAATGCGAAATTCCGCATTTAAAAAGATCTAGAAAGACAGTATCGGCGCAACTCTGTTTTGCTAGAATGTAATGTCAGCTGGATGTTACTTTGTTTTATATTCAATTTTACGTTAATACTGCACTAATTTCACCTCACAGACCAAATCCACAACATTTATTTAAACATTTTCATTCTTACAGCAAACAATTTTTTTTTAATTGGGTAATATAAAGAACAACGCAACAAGGTCAACACTTAAAATTTTAATTTTTGAACAAATATTTCTGGTTGGGTTGAGATGGAGTGTTCAAATTCCTTACACGGTCATATTCGTTAGCACAAACATGTTTGGGTTTATTCCTAGCTGGTTCCAAACTTTATTTCACCTCCTCGGATTAGACAAAAATATTTTTAATAGTGTCTATACATAGTGGGCACAGCCTATTACAATCTGTCCAAAAATAATCTTCTAATATTTCAAATAAGCGAGATATCAAGTTGATTAATCTTAGCAGGCTCACCCTGTAAACATAAAAATAATTTTAAATTATGTAAAGTAATATTCGTTTTATAACAGAACCCCACACTAAATAGATACTATATATAGTAAGGTTAACAATTTTCAGTCAGGCAAATTAAAATTTCGGTATTAATTGATCGTTCTTTTGCTTCTCAAGCAATTAAATTTTTTGATTTAAGTTTCCTTACATTAATTCGAAAAATTCACTAGTTTCAAAGAGATATGATATACACTACATTCGCGATAATGCGACTAGAACAAAACAACTATCTGTTTTTTATTCATTGAAACAAATGAAATTCTGAACATTCATTAAGAATTTAAACTGATATAGAAAAACAATGTTAATATTTTTATATTAAACGAAACATTATGTATTATTTATTTTTATACATAATTTTAAATAAAACTAATTCTTGTTGCTTAATATTCATTTAAGTGTGCATCAGGAAGCACAAACATTGAATTTGGGTTTTGCAATTGGCAAGTCAGAAATGTTTAGTATCACACACGTCAACATTCCCACAGTAATTTTATAATATGTCAGTTTACATAGTGCAATAGTAGGTTCTGGTTTCAGAACTACAGTTGGAAAGATTAGCTTTATCTATTTATTGTTACATTAATGCAAGTAATAATCTTGTCATGCAAATGAGTGTTCACATTATCCCTAATATACTGTATTTATTAATATTTCATGATAGCCCAATCAAAATTGTTAACCCTACTGTGTACCATAATACATATAAATCAAAAAATAATTTATAAGAAAATAAAACGTGTTAAAGTAAACAAAACTAATATCAGTGATAATAAGAAACGTAAGTAAGAAAAAGAAAAATAACGCAAAACACACAAAAACAAAGAATTGTAAATGAAGTGCAATATTTTTGTTCATATATACAGATAGAGGACTATCACTACACAGGTCAATATACAGAAGCAATAGGGGTTTATGTTTATGTAAGATAAACAAAGGGCTATGCAGACTATGAGGTAGAGATGAGTATGGGCATGAAATGCATAATAGATCACTAACATGCCATCTCTACCAGTACCTACATTTAATATTGCGTTTCTTGTTTGTCTCATGTAAACACAAACTAGTTCATCATGCTTACATATTGGCTTTTGGGTTTAGTGTGTCCTAAATCTGTGTATGTTGTTACTTACCTGCTGAATAATAGTTCAATATACAAGATGATTGAATTAATAAAAATGTAAGGAGGATACAGAAAATAAAAACAGTGCTTTAATTTCATCTGTACAACTATAGTATATTAAAGAACTAGTTTAATAAGGC
>JABXWE010042723.1:0-17210 GCA_014611495.1 Limonius californicus | reverse complement strand
ATATATATATTTATTATTATTTTCTAATATATTGTATCCTCAACCACTGCCATGTAATAATAATCATACATCTTGTTTAGAAAGTACACGCTTTTAGTTAAACTCAATTAAATTTAAGCAATGAAGTTGTATTTTAAGTGTTTGTTAAATCTAAAATTGTCAATTAAATTGGATTGACTCTTAACATAACAGCAGTTGAGGCATGTCCTTATTATCATGGGCTGACGAGATGACATGAGAGGGCTGAAGTGAGGGGATTTCACTTCTTATAAGAAACCATAAACTGTAAACAAACTTACAGTGCCTATGTAATACCTGCGTTGAAATCATTTACTAATATAACCGGGGCGACTAAACCTATGCACTATAATTTAGTGCAGCATATTCTCAATGCAGAAAAAATGTTTTAATGCTGAATAGTAATGAAGGGATTCTGTTATCCTGTCGGAAGGGTGCAACAGAACGCATTCCTGTCCCATGGCATCTCGCCAGCCGAATACCATAGTCGCAAACAGCCTTTAAGTATTATTACAGCATACTACTATACATAATAAAAGTTGCGGGAAACATGCCATATGAATGAACTTTAAATTGCTACAAAATGACATTCTTTTCAGCCCGAAATCATCCACTCCTGCAAGCAGGCTTCTTCCAAATCTTTCCACATTTTTCTGTTATAGACTGTTTGTATCCAGTTCTTCCCTGTTATTTTCTGGATATCGTCTCGCCATCTTTTCTGGGGTCTCCTCACACTTCTCTTGGTCTCTCTTGGCCGCCAGTCTCTTTTGCCTCCCCCAGAATCCGAATCGAGGCAGACTGATTCTCAGTGCAAGACTGTGGGCTAATTGCTCTACTTGTGTGGGGGGTATGTTTAAAATTCGACGTTACCATGTTTCTTGGTTTTGAAGGTATTTTGGCAATTAAAACGCCGCGCTTGCCCTGCTTGTTGGCGAGTAGGGTTTGGAAGTAGGGGAGGATTCGTCTTGGTACGGATGGGATCTGAGGGTTTGGATAAGTGGTCCTCTTGCTAAAGGATATGGGAGAGAGATACCTGGCTGGCTAAGGCAGGGGCGCGTCCCTGAAGCAGACCTGTCCTCTATTGGGTTTATAGAGAAGTGTCCACGGCCTACCTATTGTCCACCGCCTACCTATGGCATTAGACTTTGTATAATTTTGGTTCGGGGCTGTTATTTTTAAGCCAATTTAGATGCATCCTGCATAGTATTATATTAAGTTTCGATAACCTAAAAATTACCTGTCAAATTAAATAAAAATAACAGGACTGATCTTTTGTGTAGGTCTGAAAGTTTCTGAAACAAGACCTGTACATCAAACGAATGAATTACATAATATTTTTAACCCAATTTACGACTTTGAAAACCCAAAAAGAGGAGATGGTAGTTATTAATTTGATACAAATTGTATAGCGTTTTATTACAAGGTTATTTCAATAAGTATTTATAAATAATAAATATGTCATTATTGAAGGTTCATTAGCACATGCAGGTTGTTTTAAGGTCAAAAATACTTTCACTGTTCTTAATACTAGTATTTCAAGGAAAATACCCCGTAGTGAGGCTTATCCCGCATTTTCCTTCTAACAAAGGATATAAATGTGAAGGCAAACGTAGGACAATGTTGTCAATTGTGTGGAAGGTCAGTTGCGTTTATTTAAATCAATTAAGTGGTCAATCTATTGCTGAATGGTCAATTGGCGGCGTTTATGCGTTGCTTATGAAATTGAACAGATTCAACAATTTTATTGGTTCGTCACTCTGACAATATTGATCTTTGCGTTTTAGCAGGATAACTTCGCACAACTGCTAATTACCTTCTCTATGTACTTTAATCTAAGGTAATGGGTTGTTATGTGCAAGTGTTCGGCGTAATTATGTGATAGAAGCGACACGCATGGTTATTCCTAAAATAATTGAATCATGTCGTAGCTGCAGTATGTTTTAATTAAAATAAATTAGGATGGCGATATTTGCGTCGCACACTCACATGTTTAACCGGAAATTTAAGCCCGCGGCAAACATGAGCCTATAACCCCGTTACAGGTTAACATGGTCGCTCATCTGTACACCCGACACATTCAATTAGGGCGTTAACGGAGAATTAGTGCTAAACTAAGAGGCGGTTCTTCTTGTCTGAGCTTAGCAAAGTTTAGGGACGTCGCTAGTCTGTTAGTCTGTCTCTACACGGTTCCCGGGGGTCTCTAACACAATTTGCTTCACCGCACATAGCCTAATTTCCAACACCTAACCCGAGTGTCGCTGAGAAGCTGACTGGAATAGTCAATTGAAGCCGAAAAATAACTACGCGAAATAACGTAATGGCTTCCTTTGTTTACCCTCCAGAGTGTAGCGACGAAGCTCTGCCAAAATTTTACAACGATATTAAAAGTAAACAGCTTGTTTGCCTTCTTAAGCCTCAAATTCGTGAAATTGAATTGGTAAGACTTTCATGTTGTAGAATTATTAAGTTCCGTTTAATTATAGTCTTGATAAATACTCCAATAAACAAAAGTTTCGTATTGTTAAATGGTACCTTTTCCTAAAATTTCTCTTTATATTCTAAAAATTGGGTTGAATTTATCTGTCTTTACGCTACCTGCTATATAATGTAGTTCAACTCATTTAAGACGAGGATGTATGACATATCTACATTCTAGATAAGTCGACATTCTAGAATATAGAACGTTATCATATCCAGGATATCGATATTCTAGATAAACCGACATTATAGATAAGTTTCCATTTTAGATAAATTGACGTTCTAGATAGAAACCATTCGAAATAAATAGATTTTCTAGAATCTAAATCTAGAAGGTCATCATTATCCAGAATCTCAATATATCGACATTATAATAAATCGACGTTCTAAAATCTAAAATGTTGTCATATCCAGGATATTGATATATCCACGTTCTAGATATCGACATTCTAGATAAGTTGACATTCATATTATAAATCGCGGGTCGAGATAAAGTGACAGTCTAGTTAGAAGGTTACCCTATTCAGGATATCGATATATCGACATTCTAGATAACTTGACATTCTAGATATATCGACGTTCTAAATAAAACGACGTTAAAAATATATCGATGCTCTAGAATCTAAGGTTATGATATCCAGGATATCGAGAAAGTTATTGTATCCCGGATATAGATATATTGACATGCTAGTTAACTGTATATTCTAGATAAATCGACATTAGAGATAGAACAACAGTCTAATCAAATCGATGTTCTAGAATTTACAATGTTACTATATCCAGGATATCGATAAATCGACGTTTAAAAATCTGGAACGTTATCATATCCAGAATATCGACATATTAACATTTGGATACCTGGAAATTCTAAATTAAATGACGTTCTACAATCAAGAACGTTATCATATTCAGGATATCGACATATCAGCATTCTAGATATCTGGAAATTCTAAACTAATCGACGTTCTAAAATCTAGAACGTTTTCATTTCCAGGATATAGACATATCGACATTCTAGAATAATGGACATTTTAAATAAATCCACGTTCTAAAATCTAGAAGAATATCATATCCAGGATATCGATATATCGACATCCTAGATAAATTGACATTATAAATAAATCGACGTTTTAGAATCTAGAATGTTAAGCATGTCCAGGATATCGATACATCGACATTCTAAATAAATTCACATTCTAGATAAGTTGATATTGTAGATACATCGACGTTCTGCATAAAACGACATTTTAAATGAATGAAAGTTCTAGAATCTAGAACGTTATCATGTCCAGAATATCGAATATATCAGCATTCTAGATAAATCCACATTCTAAGTAAATCGACAGCATAAAATCTATGTCATTATTTTATATCCAGTATGTCTATTTATCTAGAATGCAGATAAATTAGCACTCTGGATATAACAAATACATATTTAATAATCAAATAATAATTTGTTTGTTAAAGCTGCTGTTTCTCCTTCTCCTCCTTCTTTTCTTTTTGATAGGCCAATTGCCTGTTTATTCCAGTGAATTTCTCCATCTTTTGCGGGGTCGCCCTGGTTCTCTCTTCCCATTTGGTACCGCGTCTCTGGATATCCTGACTATCCTGTTGTCTCGCATTCTGGATATGTGGTTGTTCCATTCTGTGCGTCTTCTGGTAGCCCAGCTGCCTATATCTTGTATGTCACATTCTTGACGTATGGTTTCGCTTCTTACATGGTCACGCAGGGTTTTTCCTGTGATTTTGCGCAGTGTTTTCATTTCGGCTGCTTCCAGTATTCGTCTTGTTTTTATCGTATCTGCCCTTGTTTCTACGGCATATGTCAAAATTGGTCGTATAACGGTTTTATATATTCTGACCTTGGAATCTGTCGTGAGATATTTATTTTGCCATATAACACCGTTCAGGCAGGCTGATATCTTGTTGGCCTTATAAGCCTGATGTGTAACTTCTCTTGTTAGATTTCGATTACCTGCTATTTCAACTCCCAAGTAGTTGAATGCCATTACTTGTTCAATCATCTTGCCTTCGGCCTCTAATTTACACCGTAGTGGGTCTTTACTTATAGTTAATGTTTTGGTTTTCTTGGTGGATATTTCTAGGTCGAAATTTTTGCAGCTCTTTATAAATTGAAATAATAACCTCTGCAAGTCATTTTCATTTTCTGCAACTAACGCCGCGTCGTCCGCATAACAGATTATTTTTCTTTCATTATTTCCCAATGTGTACCCTTTCCTATTATCCATGTCCTTTATGATTTCATTTATTATAAGATTAAACAGCAACGGGCTTAATGAATCGCCTTGCCTTATACCTTTTAATACAGCGATTTTCTCAGTTAGTTTTCCTTCTACTCTAACTTTTGCGTAATTGTCGGTATATATATTCTTTATTAATGAGACCAGGCCATTTGGAATGTTATTATTTTCAAGTATTTGTAAAATATACTTTAGCTGAAGATTGTCAAAAGCTTTCTGAATATCAACGAAACAGAAGTATGCAGGTTTATTAAATTCTATTGCTTTTTCGGAAATTTGTCTTACAATAAAGATAGCGTCAACGCAGGATCGCCCAAGTCTGAAACCTTGCTGTTCGTCTCGTAATATTATAAGCTCGGATATCTTTTGCGCTATGAGCTTAGTTGTTAGTTTGAGGGCTGTGCTGAGTAGATTAATCCCGCGGTAATTTTCAGGTTCCTGTTTTTCCCCTTTCTTAAATATTGGTATAACAATATTAGTTTTCCACTCCTCAGGTATACATGAAGTAGTAAAGATTTGTTGTATTAACTGCGTCAGTTGTTCGGTCAGGTTGTTTCCCCCATACTTCAACATTTCGTTTGTTATACCGTCCTCCCCAGGCGATTTTCTATTCTTTAACATTCTTATCGTGTGGATAATTTCATCTTCGCTCACTTCAACAACGATTCTTACTGGTTGTTGTTCTTCCTCTATTTCTTCCTCATCTGTTGCATATAATTTTTGGAAGTGCTTGACCCAGGTTTCCTCATCTATTTTTGTGGTCTGTACATATTCTTTGACTTCTTTTCGCTGGTTGCGGATCATTTTCCAGATTAATTTCTGCTGCCCGTAGAAGTCTTTCTGCATTCTGCTGGTATATGCTTCCCAGTAGTTTCTTTTTATTTGTCTAATACGTGAATTGGTTTCATTTCTTACAAGTTGGTATTTTTGGTAGTCTTCGGCAGTTTTTGTATTTTTGTATGTGAGATAAGCCTTCCTTTTTATTTCTGATATCAGCTTCACTTCATCGCAGAACCAGGGAGTCTTATATTTAGATTGTTGGTTAACATTAATTTTTCTCGTACCTAACGCTTCTCTTGCTGCAGCGGTGATATTCGTTTTTATCTTTTCCCAGCTTGAGTTTACATCATCATTATAGCATATACTGTTATTGTTAATATACTGTTGCAGTCTTCTTTTATATAAGTATTGTATGCTGTCATCCTCTAGCAGGTCTTTGTTTAATCTTTCTTGATACAGGGGTTCTTTTTTCTTATACTTTGGTATCCTCATGCGAAGTTTGCACAGGAGCAAGCTGTGGTCACTACCGATGTCTGCCGAGTTCAAAGTTCGTACATCCAAAATTTGCGTTGGGTGGATCTTGTTGTTTGATATAATATAGTCAATCATAGATTGTTGACCCCTTGTGTTCTGGAAAATATATTTATATTGTAACTTGTGATCGAAATAGGTATTGTTAATTTTGAGGTTATTTTCTATGCACAGTTGTACGAGCATGTCCCCATTGTCATTACAGATGTTTTCGTTGAATCTTTGCTTTACTCCTGGGATAACGTGATTACCAATCCTTGCATTGAAGTCCCCTAATATTAGCACTGGACATTGTTGTGGAATTAAGTTGATGGTATCTTCCAGTGTTTCATAAAAAGTTTCTCTAACTTCTCTCGGTTTACTCTCGTCTGGGGCATATATGCTAAGCATATATAATTTAAATTTAGTGTTCTGCATTTTGAGCGTGACACACAATATTCTTTCTGATATAAACTTAAACTCGTCGATAGAATTTTCATAATTTTTGTGAATTAAAAACCTACTCCTTCTTTCGCTCTTTGTTCTTTCTTTACTCCGCTATAAATTAGAACATAACTTTGGTATGGCACTATACCGTTGCCCTTCCTTTTAGTTTCGGAGATTGCGCATAAGTCTATCCTATTCCTTTCCAATTCCATAATCACTTCCTGGTCTTTTCGGTTCCATGCTCTTACATTCCAACTTCCTAGTCTGATGTTATCATTTCTCCATTTTCGTTTTTTCCGTTGTCTTGCACAAGTTGTCATCTTCTTATCCGTCCTAATCCGAGGCTCTTCCTTACTGGTTCAAGCTGCTGTTTGTTACTAACAATCAACCAGTCTTATTAGTAATTTTCGTACTGTCAAATTGTTTTTCTTTTAATTATTTTTTGTATGTCACGATCCATGTTTATTCGTATACACAAGTAAATACATCTAGGTTTTATTCCAAACATTGATTTTGTAATACTCGTTTACTGGGAAGCTTCAAAATAATAATGCCCTGTATAAGGTGTCATTTTGATGCCGAGATCTTAAATCGCGATCATCTCAAATTTTAAGTGGAGATAACAGATTTAAACTCAATATCAAAAGTTTCAAGTCATTGAATCTGGATTATGAAATCCAAATCTTGAGTATAGAATTGAGATTTTGAGTTCGAGCTCTAGATTACCCTTATTAAATCTGTGCTTCAAATTTAACGGTGTAAATTTGGCATTTTTAGTAGAAATCGTCACCGTGAAGTCGAAAACTTGAATTTGAAATCGATTTATTAAGGTTGAATCCAGAATTTGAAATTTTAAGCCGATATTGAATTGAAAATGCGCTTTCAACTGAAGAGTTTTTTTTTTGTGAATTCTAAATACTGCATTTTACGTAGACACTTCCACTGTATAGTCAATATATTTAGTTTACGTTTTAATATAAGTAAATTTGCATCGAAACCGTGAGTTGTCAGTTATGAGCTTAACTTTTATATTGAGTTTGGTAGCGAAACTCTAAATTCAAATTCTATTTATTGTGTTTTAAGTCATAGTGCTGTTTTCTAATCTTATCTCTAAAATTTGAAATTGAGATCCTGAAAATCCAAATGTTGAGTTAAAACTCAAAATCTCTAGCTTGAAATCGAACTTCAAAGATGTATCACGATTTTGACTTTGAATTCGCAGTTTCCTAATTTAAACCTGTACCTTGAGTTCAGTAAAAATTGTAGCTTAAATGATTTAAGATCTGGAGTATGCGGCCAAAACTTATCTATAAAGTCGAGATGTAGGGTTTGAGTAGATTGCTTTAATATGCAGTCGAAATCTTGAGTTTTAAGTACAGTTTTCTTGTGTTTCGTCGAGATCTTGCCTGTAAGGTCCAGATATTGAGCTTAAATTTAAATTTATGAAGCATGCAGACATATGTCGCCTATATTACAATATATTCTTTGAGGCTTTCGCAGTTTCTCGAACTGTCAATATTACAATTTACTTTCGACTTACAATTAGACCGGGTCGTCATTTGGGAACTACACCCAGCATTATCAGGTAAGGACCGACCTATAGCTTGTCTGCCTTTCGGTCGGTTCTTACCTGATAATGCTGGGTGTAGGTCCCAAATGACGACGCGGTCTAAGCCGAAAGTAAATTGTAATATGTTACAATAGTTTAATCAATTATATTGCTGATTTAAACGAGCCCATAACCTCAAAATTAAGCAGAATGTAGTTTCTTCGAGTACCACGCTTGCACGATTGACATTATTATAACATTACGATGTCTGCAAAATATAAGAAATATTCTTAGGATGGTTATATTTAAGTCTTATACTCCAAATTAAACAATTCGTTTTTTTGTGTGTTTAAAATTTAGGAACCTAGTATTTGTGAATGTTGACGAAGCTGTAATATTGCTGATGTAATTTCCATGCTGCTGACGATAGCGTCTTTAGATTTTTTAATGCCGATTTAATAGTCTCCCTTTTTAAAAGTAACAGTGCATACATTTCATAAGAAACTCAAATTTCACTACTGAAACCCTGGTCGACCCTTAATTACACAGACCCTTCTCTATGGTTTATTGAAACCAGTGATTTGATTAAATGTTGTTTAATAACCAAAAGTGCCCCTTGAGTCCGCCCTGTTAATTTAGTTCCGCACATAAACCTAAACCGCAACAACTGGCGTAATTATAAAGCTGTTAAATGCAGGCGTAATGAGAGTATTAAAAATTCTACGACAGCAATCCAGAACTAATGACACCCTCACGAGCAGTTGAACACTTTACAAACAGACGTTAAGCCACGCTTGCTGGCAGTTAACTTTGCTGATGATGATGTTAATGTTCCAGGAGATCCTGCTGGAGCGGTATGTGCACATGGGATGTTTCGATGTCCCGAAGGCAAGTGTATCCCTTCGCTGGCGGTCTGCAATTACCTGAAGGACTGCGAAAAGGGAGAGGATGAGTTTCAGTCTTGTCGTAAGTATCAAACTTTTTTCTTATTGCTTTGGGTCTTGGCGCAAAACAGGATGTGTTATTTATATACTATTCGGGAGGCTGTTTCACTGTTTATAAGCAAAATTCAGTTGGGATTCGATAAAAAAAGAGTTGGCCTGCTAGATTCTGGACACCGATTTAGTAAATTTGGAAAAGTTTCGCAATACAAACGCGCCTACGGCAACGCAGAGTTGTTCTTTATTTTGTGTTGTTTATCGTGCTAGGCGTTTCGTCTACCTATAAAATCAAAAATATTTTTGAATAATAATACATTTTGCTTTTTGTTCAAGAAATCTAAAATCATAGACATTGGAAATGATATTCACGTGTTTAATATTTCAGTTTTGCATTAATAGCAATTCGCTTTCTTTGAATCGTTTTCTCCAAATATTAAATTAGCATCTTTAAAATTTATGCATGAAAATATAAGATTTATTATTTATTTAGTACTTACTACAGCAAGCTTTAAAATGTAATAAGTATAGTTGAAACCAAAACATTTGTTACCACTAATATCGAACTAGAAGATTTCAACGTCAAAATTTCGACTTACACGTCAAGATTTCGTCTTAAAGCGTAAGATTTTGACTTACATTTCAAGATCTGTACTTCAATTTCAAGATCTTGAATTAAGATTCAAGGTCTTGACTTATACTTCAACAACTTTTCCTAAATTTGAATTTAACTGTCAAGTTTACGGTTTCGACTTCAACATATCGATTTGCACTTCACTTGACTTACACTTCACAATTTCGGCTTAAACTTAATTTCTTCTTAAGCTTTAATATTTTGGCTTGAACTTTTAAGATTTACACTTGCACATTTCCACTTAAAATTCAAGATTTATGACTAAACGGCAAGATGTTGATTTAACTTTTGAAGATCTCAACTTAAACTACAATATCTTTATTTAAATTTAAAGATCTTGACTTAGATTTCAGAGCTACTCTTAAATTTCCAAATTTGGATAACCGTCAACTTTTCGATTTAAATTTTAAGATATCGATTTACATTACATTACAAATTTTGACAGAACTTTAAAACTTGAAAATCTTACTGTGCACTTGGCATGTTTCCACTTAATCTCCAAGATTTGTACCTGAATGTTGGATTAAATTTCAAGATCTCAACTTGAACTACAACATCTTAATTTCAATTTAAAGATTTTAAATTTCAAGATATTTTCTTAAATTTTTAAATTTCTCCCTCACCGTAAAGATTAAATCTTAAGATCTTGATTAATTTTAAAGATTTCCAATTAAATTTCGAAAGTTGTATATTTCAACACTTCAAAATTTAAATTACATTTTAAAATTTCGACTTGAAATTGAAAATTTTGACTTAACATTCAAGATTTAGGCTTATTCTGCGATATCATGGTTTCCATCTATTTTCAAGACTTCGATTAAATTTTTTCTTAAATTTTTAAATTTCTAATTTCCGTCAAGATTTCGATTTAGATTCTAACATATCGAGTTACACTTCAAAATTTGCTATACGCTTCACAATTTTGACTTGAAGTTCAACTCTTCGACATAAACTTCAATATTTCGGCTGAAATCTCAAGATCTTGATTTACTTCTGAAGACCTCCAATTAAATTTCAAAAGTTGTATGTTTCAAAACACTTCAAAATTGAAATTACATTTTAAAATTTCGCCTACAACTTGAAGATTTTGACCTAAACTTCAAGATTTAGGCTTATTATTTGATATCACGATTCCCTCCATATTTCAAGATTTTTATAAAACTTTTCCATAAATATATAAATTTCCATTTATCCGTCATGTTTTCGATTTTAAGGTATCGAGTTACAATTCAATATTTCCTGTAGCCTTCACAGTTTTGACTTAAATTTCAAAATGTTGACTTGAAGTTCAAGGTGCCGACATAAACTTTAATATTTCGGCCGAAACCTCAAAATTTTGATTTACATTTAAACATTTCCAATTAAATTTGTAAAATTTCCACTTCAACTTGAAATTTTGACTTAACCTTCACGATTTAGGCTTATTCTTCGATATCATTTCCATCTATATTTCCAGACTTCGATGAAAGCTTTTTCTTACATTTTTTAAATTCATAATCTGCGTCAAGAATTTAGATTCTAAGGTATCGGTTTACACTTTAAAATTTTGACTTAAAGTTCAAGATTTCGACATACACTTTAATATTTCGGCTTAAATCTCAAGACCTTGATTTATATTTAAGGATTTCCAATTAAATTGCAAAAGTTGTACATTTCAAAACACTTCAAAATTTAAATTACATATTTAAATTTAGACTTGAACTTGAAGATTTTGACTTAACCTTCAAGATTTAGGCCTATTCTTCGATATCATGATTTCCATCTATATTTCAAGACTTCGGTTAAACCTTTTTCTTAAATTTTTAAATTTCTAATTTCCGTCAAGATTTCGATTTAGATTCTAAGGTATTGATTTACGCTTCAAAATTTACTTTACACTTCATATTTTTGACTTCATTGACTTGATTTCACATAAACTTTAATATTTCGGTTTAAACCTAAACATCTTGATTTACTTTTAAAGATTTCCGATTAAATTTCAAAAGTTATATATTTTAAAACACTTCAAAATATCAATTACATTTTAAAATTTCGACTTGAACTTTAAAAGTTTGACTTAACCTTCAAGATTGTGGGATATTCTTCGATATCACGATTTCTATCTATAATTCAAGATGTCCATAAAACTTTTTCTTGAATTTTTAAGTATCGACTTATTCGTCAAGATTTTGATTTAGATTTGAAGATATCCAGTTACACTTCAAAATTTGCTTTACGCTTTACAATTTGGATTGAAACTTCACCATTTTGACTTAAACTTCATGATTTCGACATACACTTCTATAGTTCGGTTTAAACCTAAAGATCTTGATATATGTTTAAAAATTTCCAATTAAATTTCAAAAGTTATATATTTCATACACTTCAAAATATAAATTATAATTTATAATTTCGAATTGTACTTTGAGATTTTGACTTAACCTTCAAGATTTTGACCTATTCTTCGATATCACGATTTCCATCTATATATTCAAGATTTCAATTTATACTTCTCGACTTTGATTGAAACTTCCAAGATTTCTAGTGAATATTCAAAATTTAGGCTTGAACTTTTAAATTCCGACATAAATTTCAAGGTTTCCATTTGGACTAAAAAATTTCAATTTAAGCGTCATCAGCGTCGACTCAGATTTTAAAATTTCATCTTGAGCTTCAAGATTATAATTCAGCGTTTTGGAGGACCTACTCTTCAGACTCCAGAAGCGGAAAACTTAAACTTGAAGCCGACATTTTGTGTTTGATGTTGAAACTTTGCTACGAAAACTGAGATTATCTTGAGCTTATGTTTAGTGGGTATCTCAAGTTTGAAGCCAAAATATCGATTATATAGTCGAAACAGATATAATGAAGTCAATACCATAGAATTTAAGTCGTGAGATCTTGACGTGAAGCCGAAAAGTTGAGCTTACGGTCGAAGTCTAACGCTTTTTGACCAAGCAGCAAAAGCGATTTCGAATTTTGAAAAGTGGATATATGGAGTTTTTGAAGTGGTAATTTTTATTTCGCGTATTGACCTCAAGTTTAAATCAATATTTCGCGATTTACCTTTGTGACCATGAGTGAGGTCGAAACTTGTGACTTGAGTCTATATCAGAGATTGAATTTGAAACTTTGAGTATAAAATAAGATGTCCAACCCTCAATTTCGTGGTAAATCGACATCTGGACAATAAAAGCTAAGACTTTCAGTTTTAACTCGAAATCTCGACTGCAAAGTTGAAACCTTTAGTTTCCTATACCAAATTGAGTGTAACGAGCATATTTTGAATTTAAGGCCACGTTTTCTTGTTTACGTCCACAAATCGAAACTTGAATTTCAAATCCCCACCCGAAGTCTTGAGCCAAGACTTTGAGTCTTAATTTTGAGTTTAAAGACATGAGTCTTGAAACTTCAGGGTTAATGTTACGTGTTGAATTGATGTCTTAACTTTCCAATATAAATCAATGAGTGAAATACAAATGAAGCCACAAGCTTATTATGAGGTTGTGTTTTTGTTTACCCTTCAAACGGTCAGTTGGAGACGAATTCTTGAATTCTATGAAAATTGATATGGTGGATATCAAATTGTCTAATGAATATTTAAAAGATTCTGAAACGTTATGCAGCATTTTTTTCTATATACGATCTCCGTTCATCACGATTTAAGCGCATAACTTTATGGCTAAATTTTCACTGAAATTAAACAACGGAAAATTAATGAATAATATAGAGTAGATTACTGAAAAAACTGCCATTTAATTTATGTAAGTGCCGGGAGGGTTCACTGCGGTTATGAATGTTATAATAAAATCGATAATCGACTGCCCCCAGGGCAGTTCATTTGTTGTATACATTAGTATGTGTATGTGTATGTACAACGTGAGCCTTTTGTTGGTTTTGTTAACGGACAAACATGGGAATTACATTATTTAGCGGTTATTTCACTTCGGTTATCCAGTATTCAGTAAACACAATACCCACAAAAACCCTGGTTGCTTACATGAACACTTCCCTGAAACACGTCTTGTTTTATTTTTAGCTTTTGTATTGCTAGAGATTTTTGTGATAGAACAATCTCACGTCTTGTCTGTTTCATCACGAGGGGATTTGCTTCATTGCCTTTGCACAAAGCCACAGTTTTCGTTTCTAAAAGCCCCATATTCTAAAAGAGGTTCCTTTCTGGCAATACTGTATGGATTTTACTGAGGCAAACGAAAATGTTCTAATCCAAGTATGACGTAAACTGGAACGTTATTTATTTGAAACGGCCAAATTCTTCGCAAAAGGCTACTGCCTTGTACCGAAAAAGAATTTCTCTGATTCGAGAATATAGAATATATTTAACATCGCGGAAATAAATTTATCTTTTGCTGCTACATTTACGAAAATACGATTAATTCAATATTTGATTGATATTTAATAAGAACTTGATGGAGCCTTTATTAAACGAAAATGTCATGGATGTTCGCACAGTATCACCATTCGTGTTTGCATTGATCGTTCAAATACAAAAAATTATTGAATTTTCCAATATCCATGTAATATAGTTATGTCAATTTAAATTTCTTAATTTTTAAATAATGTGAGGTTATGTACAGTGGTGTGAAATAGTTCTGCATCAGTTCCACAAATAAGATAAATTGCAGTTTAAACTCATTTTTTTCTAATATTTTTCATTTCATCATTGCAAAATATATAATACTGGTACTTAAACACAATACTAGTAATAGTAATAGCCCAAATGTTGATCTATAAAAAGCGGAAACAATTCGATACAAAAAAGGTATATAAAATTTATACAGAAACATTCAAGTCGGGACGTCTGGCTGGCCATTGCATAACAGGAATACCAATGACCTCTAGGTATTCTTGCACAATTGCGGCTGTGTGGGGCCGAGCGTTGTCGTGCATTAATTGGAAGTTGTCTTCGATGTATGGGGCATATGGCACAACACACTGTTCTAAGATATACGTAATGTACCTCTGACTGTATAAAATGCCGTTGGGGAATATGTGTTGGTCTGTGCGGGCCGTGAAATATATGCCTCCCTATACCATTATTGTGCCACTACCAAATACAGACGTGGCGGCAAAATTGCATTGAGCATATCGTTCATTTGGACGTCTAAAAACTCGAATGCGCCTATCACAACTCTCCAAACAAAATCTGGCCTCGTCTGTGAACAAAATGCATTTTCCCAAATCAAGTGGTTTCCAGCAAAATCCAATATCTGTGTCTGCGGTGGTCTGCAGCCAACTGTGGGCCAGTAGCTGGAAATCCGGCTCTCAGATTTTCTTCCAGAAGACGTTGGCGAACGGTTTCAATACTAACCTGCAGATGATGTACTGTTGAAAGTTGTCTTTGGAGAGCTCTTGTGGTGGTAAAGCGCTCTCTTAGTGCACGCATTCGAAAAAAACGATCTTCTACAGCGGTAGTAGAACGTGGTCGCCCTTGCCCTGGTCGCCTGTCATGTTGGTTAGTTTCTCTGAAATGGATGACCCGAGAAATGGTTGTGTGGTTCACCCCAAGCCTGTCAGCGATAGCGCGGAAAAAATACCCTTCTTCGGACAAAGTAAGGGCTGTGACACACTCATCATGACTTAAATTTCTTGCGATACGTTGCATTTTAAATAAGACTGATCGTACAATCAATTGTTTGATGACAGCTACACGATTTGATACGTTTTAAAGTAAAACGAAACTGCAAGTAAATTGTAAATGTGCACGTAAAAGCGATTAATTTTTTTAACAAAGCTAAAGAGACCTAGAATCAGACCAAGAATAACATGTTTCTATCAGGTTTGTATCAGGCATTCATTCCATGATTTGGTTGAAGTAGATAGCGCACTACTTTTCTTTTATCGCAACATTAATAATTGGTGCGATAATTTCTTGGAGTAATTTATTTTAGTACTTAATAGGCCATTCTTTGTTTTTAATAATTAATTCACACCTTCTGAATACACCAGTTTTTGTAATTCCTCCTGCGTAATGCAGCTATATCAGGCATCAATTAGGGATTCGATTGATTCCACTTTTTTGTGGGCTTTTTTCTTGAAATAACGTTAGAAATCCTCTGCCATAAGGTTTATATAGGATTTAGGTCCGGGGATTGTGCTGGCCAGTCTATTATTTTAACTTTATGGGTCGACATCCAGGACTGAACAACATTTGCTGTGGCAAGGAGCGTTATCTTCTCGGTAGATAAAGGTTTTGTCGGGAAATAACTCTTTTCCAGTAGGCAGCATCTTCTCCTGTAGGACATCAATGTATCTGATTGCATTTATCATGCCAGATACAACAGGCAGTCTACCAACACCTTCAGCAAACATGCAGCCCCAGATTATGCCAGAGGTTGGATGTTTAATTGTTGGCAGAACACACTGTCGTGAAAATTCTTCTCCGGGAAATCTTCTAACATATGTGTTTCCAGCATGATTGTTAATGTTAAAGGTAGATTCATCACTAATCACTAAATAATACCTTCTACCATTGTTTTGGGGCCCAATGGCGATGATCCTTTGCCCATCTCAAACGGCGGAGCCTCTGTTTTTCTGATAGGAGGGGTTTCTTCCGGGCTTACCGTAGGAGTGCATACACTTACCCCAGTAGCTTCGGACCATATTTTGATTAAATCTGTGGAATTAAAACTTCTGTCTGCCATGCTCTTCCTCCGCAATACACTGTCGTCTCTCACTGATGTTTCTTTTGGATGGCCACTGCGGGGTTTAGCTTTCGCATCTCGCAGTATTTTTTGATCACTCTAATAAGTGTGGATTGATTGAACTGCACTTTCGTAGCTATTTCACGACTGGAAGCGCCTTGTTTATGATGAAAAATTATTTCATATAGTTTTTTATCCGATAATTAGAACGGTTTCTTTTAGGATGGCATTTTGCCACTGTTAAGGGCATGCACAATGCAACTGAATAATCCATAATACCTGCAGGTATATATACAGGGTGTTGCATGACATATCGTACATACTCAAGGAGCATGTTCTGGAGGGCATTGTAAGTAGAAAATGTCCTATAAACATGGGTCCAAATCGCAATGGTTACCCAGCTATAGGCGTTTAAAGTTTAGAAGTAATTGCAAAAGCTTTTAGAATGATTTATAGACGGAAATAAATGAAAACAGAACGTATAAAACAAATATAAACAAAACAACTTAAACATTACATAAACTGTTCAAACTGACGTCCTTAGGACGAATTAGGATTTTAGAAAATAACTTACCTTAATTGTTTTCTATGGAGTTCTAAGTACCTAAGTAAGAGATAAGTTGTTGACATAATCATTATATTCAAATATTTAAAAGTAATTTTTGGAAACCATGCCAAAAATGTGGCTAAACTTCAAGAAATAATTATTTTCTTGGGTGATGCAGAACTTTTTCGCACCACTGTATGTTATTCTTTCGCAAGTGCACCAATTTTGTTGTTAGTTTGAATTTTTGTAGTATCAAATATGGCGAACCAGCCTATTAAATGTGAAAAAGACGTAGGTTGCTTGCAGAAGTTTCTACGGCAACTTAATTTCCTCATTTAAATTGTTTCGTACCCTTTGGAAGTTATATCATTACAGGAAGTTGAAAACATCTCCTTCGCCGCCAC
>JABXWE010042722.1:0-11732 GCA_014611495.1 Limonius californicus | reverse complement strand
GGTTTGATGTTCATTATGAGGTTATGTGAGAACACTAAAAAATAATATTACGCATATTAACTTTTACTGAGATTTGTGTAATTCAAATTGAACATTCACTTACTTGTGCGATGTTTATGTATCTTCGAGAACTGCTATTTAACAAAATAGATAAAAGAAATCATCATTTGACGGGTGGCAGCCGTTAACAAGGAGCTGACAAAACAAGCAGGTGGAATCGTTTGTACTTGGGAGCTGCGTGGAATACCTACGCGCATCGCAGGGTTGGATCGAGGAAAGTTGGTTTCAGGTAATTCTTATAAGAAAGTTATTTTTTTTTTGTTTATTAATAAAGAAAATGAATGTGTATAATTTATGTAAAATCTGCATCGGTACAAATTTTATTGAGCATAGTTAATTTCTTAATTTGATATCTTTATTTAGAATTTGAGTCATTTAAATACCTGTCGTTTGTCTTTTTGTGTCTCTATATTTAGAAGTATATGCAGTACCCTGAGATAGTAATCAACGATTATTCTTGAATAAGGTAGGTTTTTATGTGAATAATATTTGCTGTAATTAAGAGCTAGCAACATTTCTGTTATACCTGGTTGAATGAATGTCTATGGTGTTTACATAAAGTAAAGTTTTGATTAAGATTTGTACTTTTGTGTATACAGGGAAAATTCCCTTATTTGACTAATAACAATTATTATCACTGCGAAAGCTATAATCACCATAACAAATTTTATGGCACTTTCAACGTACGGGCTTTATAGCGTTTTTTAGGGCGCATCAACGTGGAGCAAATAACTAAAACTACTCTAGTGTATTATACAGCAATATATACACGGTGTTTCGGAATTGCACGGCACTACTTTAGGGATGTGCTTTCGAGCACGAAATAAACAAAAAAGTGCATACAAACATATGGCTCAAATTAATTTATTACCGAGATATTGAAATTTGAATATAAATAGCTAAAAGTCCAGAGTTAATCAAGTAGTCGTCAATTGCATATCGTTTATTTTTTAACAGTTGATTAAACATCTTTCATTAAGTCTGTTGATTAGTAGTAAATAACCTGTTTTACTAGTTCATATGCTCGTTTTCGTGTGAGTTAATAGTACTTTGAAGACTCTTCAATTTGTTATTGTCGTGGGAAACATCACAAATTTGTTCAGTTTTGCAGAACAAACAGACATGCGTTCAATTTATGGCGAGGTACGTAAAAATGGCGCTGCTGTAGTTCGAAGATACGATGACACATTTCCCACTAGAAGGATACCAAATCGTAAAACGTTTGAAGCCATTGAAAGACATCTTAGGGACACTGGCACGCTAAGGCCTGAACGAGTAAACGCTGGTCGGCAAAGATTTCGCAAACTGCAAACGTTGAAGACGGGATACTCAATGCTGTTCAGTTATCTCCTAGTACTAGCACCAGAAGATTGTCACTTCGTTTCAATGTATCATGTACAAGTGTGTGGTGAACATTGCGTGAACATCAATTGTGTGCATTTCACGTTACGCTCGTGCAAGATCTGTTACCAGAAGATTATAACAAGCGCAGAAATTTTTGGCAATTGTTAATTCGACAATGCACACGAGATCCTAACTTCCTGAGCTGCCTGCTGGATACCGATGAATTATGTTTTACAAGAAATGGAGAAATGGTATTACTAATTTTTGAAACACCCATACTTGGCTAGTATGCATTACCAACATACCTTTTCATTAAATGTCTGGTGTGGTCTTCTTGGTGACAATCTCATCAGCTCCTTCTTTTTACCAACAAGGCTTTCAGGAATATCTTACTTGCATTTTTTGCAAAATGATCTGTGTGACCTTCTAGAAGACATTCCGATTGCCAATAGGCAGGGGATCTGGTTTATGCATGAATGTGCCCCTGCTCACTTTTCTCATATTGTCACTGATTATTTAAACATAACATATGGTAATCGATGGGTTGGTCGAAACGGACCTGTTAAATGGCTACCACGATCTCCTGATCTAACGCTATTAGATTATTTTGTGTGGGGCTGGATGAAGTCAATGGTTTATTCTACGTCTATTGGCACACAAGAAGAGCTAGGGAATCACATCGTGGAAGCAGCAGCAACTATCAAGGGTCGTCCTGATGTTATAAGGCGTGCCAGAGAAACATGGATTCGTCGTGCTGAATGCTGCATTCAACACAATAAAGACCACTTTGAGCAGTTACTCCGAATATTTTATTTTTAAATAAATATCTTTAACTTTCGATATCTCGGTAATAAATTAATTTGAGCCATATGTTTGTATGAACTTTTTTCGTGCTGGAGACCACATCCATACAATAATTCCGTGCAATTCCGAAACACTCTGTATAGCGTGGGGTTCCTACAGCCTTTGCCGCTTCCCACATTTCGACCGCCAAGCTTCCCTATTTCTCCAATCGTCCTCTCCTATCTCTATCTGTCATTGTTTGTGTAACTCCATTTATCCATGTCTGTGCAGGTCTTCCCCTTCCGCTTCTATACATTAGTACTGTTTTTGACCACCATTCCTCTCCCATCCTCATGACATATCCGTACCATAGTAGTTGTCTCGACTCTATTTTTTCCGAGCTTGTATGTATCCTGCCTGTCTTTCTTCTTATCTCCTGATTAGTTTTATGTTGTAGTTTTGATATTCTGCAGGCTCTTCTTAAAAAGTCTATTTCAACTATATGTATGAACTTATTATCCTTTGTTGTCATTTGCCAGCACTCTGACCCACATGTTAGGATTGGCTCTAGTATGACCCGATATAATGATATTTTTGTTTTTAATTTCATGGGTTTTGACCATAGTAATGGGTTTAGCACTCTAGTGACTTTTCTACCTTGCTTCTTTGTTGTACCTTCTTCCGAAATAATACTTCCCAAATATTTGCATTTTTTACATGTTTTTATTTCTCTTATTTGTAGCTCTGGATCTTCTTGTTCTTCGCCAGTTTTTAGATATTCAGTTTTCGTTAGATTCATACTTAAGCTCCAGTTCTTGTACTCTTTTCCTAATTTTCTTCACATATAGTCACTGTCATTCTCATCTCAAGCTGCAATAACTTGAGCAACAAAATAATTTAACACAAATTACCGTTCTCTCTTGGTGCCTCATTATTTCTTAATCTTGATATTGGTTGTATAATCTCTTCTTTCCTTGGTATACTTCTCCCTCTTTCTTGATAGATGTATATTCTCCTATAGTAGGTTGGTCGTCACATTTTAATAGCTCCCCAAAGTCCTCCTTTCACTTTCTTAGTATTTTCCATAAAGATTAGATTTCCCTGTTTGTTCTTATGATAAAATGATCTGTTAACATATCCTTGCCTTGCGTCCTTTATTCTTGTTAAAGAAATTTAATCTCCTTATTTATTTATATATCTCTCTCCTAATTTCTCCATTTCTCTTTCCTTACATATTCTTTGGTCATTTATAAAAATTGTATTTGCTTTTCTTCTTTGCTCTCTACACTCTGGGATGTCTTCTTGTAAACCTGTCATTAGATTTTTCATTCTGGATTCTGCCTTTATTCCTGTTTCCGTTCTTCGCTGAGCGATTTTTACCACTGATGCTGTTATGACATTCTTTATTTGAACACATTATTTTTTATTTATTTCATTAATATTGTTGTTACTGCTACACGCACAAAAACAAATAATAGTAATTAGTATATAATATTGCAGGATAGGTTTAATTCTGTAGTATCACTGTAGTTCTCAACCTATGGTCGCAACCCAATATTGTGTCGCGTTATATTCTCATATAAGATGGCTTTCAAGAGGAAAAGTTCTGAAACGATTATTCGAACTTCGAGTTTGAAATTGCAATACTTTTAAATGATCAGAAATCAACATTAAGTGAATATTGTAAAAGTAATTTTTAGTTTGCTAAAGTTGCCAATATAGCTGACATATTTTCGTTAATGAAGATTAAAGTTTGTCAACGCAAGGAAAACAGGGAAATGGAAGCTTCTGTTAAAAAACTTACCTCTGGGCAAATAAAAAGGATTATTTTGATACGTTTTCATTATTCTTACAGATGATTGAGGACAACATGATAACTTAGAAGGAAATTTTAGATACACGTCTAGTTATACAAGACCGTTTACTAAAATTAAAAGAAAAATAACACAGTATTGGGCTTATAATACAAGAAGTAGTCCTTTAAGACTAGCCAAAGACTGTTACTATGTTTATAATTAACTTTGTATAGTCAGGATGCTTATAATAATTTGTCCCGTTGTAATACTTGAATAATGCATATTATTTCTTCCACAAATCGAATGGTTCCTCAATTATCCTTGCCTTTATGAATTGAAAATCCATTCAATTAAGGAAGCAACCGCACTCTACCTTCTATAGGGCACTCCATAAAACAAAATTTAATTTTCCTTATAATAACCTTTATTATAGTTAGCTCCACTAATTTATTTCTTGCATAACTAGCGAGCACTTCATAGCCCCTCGTAATTCACCGCCGAAGCAAATTGCACAGTGAAAGTAATTTGATATAAATAAAGCGGCACTAATTGTAATGTATAAGTACAATACGCGTTAAAATGAATGCCTATGCTTCAAATTAATGTTATTAAAATGCCTCGAAAATTACAGCTTTAGATGTAATACTTTGTTAATTAAGTAAGCGTCAAAGCTTGAACTTATTGAGGCTCTGTTAGCTTTCATATGAAAAAATAGCATCGGAAGAAGGAAATTACCTTCAACAATTTATTACATAATAACTTTTGATATGGGGAATATACATAAATTGTGAGTGCCTAAAATTTATGTATGTACTACAATAGAATATGCGTTAGTAATTGGTTAATTTAGAAAACAGGGCATTAGGCTAAATTTTACCCCTAGTATTTTTAAATTATTTTTCCGTATATGTAAGTAATTCAAAATTCTTTTAAGTTTAGTAGTCTGACTACCAACTGATTTATTCATGTAAATAAACCATGTCTGGTCTCATTTTCTTAATTTTTTTAATTTTTGCATTTTCACCGACTACTATCTTTAATATTATTCCCTTTAGGGTGTGCCGATAAAATCTAATTCCACTGATTTACCCTGCTTTTTATTGTGCTTTTCCCAGGCTGGTTTTCGCTACCAACGTAAAATAAAAACGTCGTTAAAAATAATCTCATTTACATCTATTACACCCCATATATGCTAAATACTGCAGTAACGTGCGTGTGTGGTGAGCATTTTCCGGTAGGTACATACGCCCTTCTGCATGTTTTATTGTGTCCGGTCGCCGGGTAACGAAGCCCCTTTACGAAAAGTCCAGCTTGAATAACACTATAAATCACGCGAATAATGTTATTTTTGACAGGCTGAAAACAAGATGAGGCATTTTATACAACATATTCGGGTTTTGTTGAATTTCACCAATAGATGATTAAAAATGATGGTGCTTTACAGTTGTTGTTGTAAGCCCTTCCGTATTTTATTAAACTGAAATGCTGTCCTTGACAAAATTACTTTTGTTTTCATTTTTAAATTTTAAACTCACTGTAACTGGCAAAATTTTTTGCACCGAGTAAAAGCGGATTTGTGAAACAAGTGGATGAATTATCATCAAAGTTAGTTTGTCAGCTGTAGCTGATATTTCCTTGGCAACCAGCTATTTATTGTAATATTACCGAAAATAAGATTTTATGTAGTTGATCTTCGTTCATTGATAATATAGTGAAATTAATTATTTTGCAAAATATTCTTTTAAAACCAGCCCTACCAATGTTGTAAAGAATAATTCAAATAAAAGAATTACAAGGAGTTTCTTTGTATAACAAAATTATGATAACACATTCACAAATTTACGGAGTAAGGCAAATTCTTAAACATAAGATTAGCAGCAAATACATTAAACGCATTCCTCTGCAGTATACAGTGCGTCCTAAAACGTACCGGCAAAATTTCAACGATGAATTCCAGAACTTATTTAGGGTCGAGAAGTCCATATAAACATATGTCCTAAACGTAGCCGTTAACGAGTTATTGTTTATTTCCTAATTAATTTGTCTAAAATTTGCATTACGTACTGGAATATGTAGAAACCAGGTTTGGAGTATAACAAGAAGTGCTCGCTTACATCCATATCATCATCAAAGAGTTCAAGCTCTAGGTAATGATATTGAAGCTCGTTTAAGATTTTGTAATTGGGTACAAAATCTACCGCATGTTTTATGGATCGACGAAGCTTCTTTCACACGAGATGGTATCAATAATTATCATAATTTTCATGAATGGGCTATGGCAAATCCTCATTTAAGAAGACGTTGTAGTATCAACACGATGGGGCACGAGCACGTCAATGTCTTCGTGTTAAAGCTAGGCTTAACGCACATTTTCCGGGAAGATGGATTGGAGTAGGAGGACCCACAGTATGGCTACCGCGTTCGTCGGACCTGACTCCATTAGATTTTAATTTTTGTTGTCACATGGAACAGATTGTTTATGCAACTGAAGTGCACACGGTAGAAGAATTACGCCAAAGAATACAGCAGGCTGTCGATATTATTAGTAATAACCCAGCAAGCGTAATAAGAACGCAGGGATCTCTTCTGCGACGTGCGGCTCTGTGTATCGAACACCATGGAGATTATTTTGAACATTTCTTGTAAATAAAATAATAGAAATGTATTTAAAAAAGATTTATTTCATAAAATTCGTTGAATTCGTATGTTTATATGGACTTTTCGACTCTAAATAAGTTTTGGAATTCATCTTTGAAATACTGACGGTTTTGGGACACCCTGTATAATATACATATTAATAAACAAACGTTCAACGATTAGGAATTTAGTATTTGAATTATAATTTCAGTATTTGCAAGAAAACTCTTATTTACGAAACTTTAATGTAACTGATAATTTGGCCAAAACAGTGAAAGTAATTCCATAAAATTCCTCGCAACTTTAAGAAGTATCTGACTATACACCATATTTGTAAAAATAGATAAAATTTGAAAATAAATTATCGCTATTTTTAAATTACAGTAAAATATTAAAATAATATTTCAAGAATTATTTCTCGGAAATTATGCATTTTACAGAGAAATTAAAAGTAAACAAATCTTAATATTATACTGCATACTATCGAGGAGTTTCAAAATTCAATCATGTGATCTCGAGAGTGTGTAACATTAACTTCAAATACTCAAATAACATATTATTATGATTTTATTTCACAGAGTTCACAGTGAAATGCGGTTCGATCGGCTGCGTAGTCGAACCGCAGCTAAAGCGACCTTATTTCACTTAGTTACGTTTAGGGTGCATGTTCCATGAATGGTTAGTATGTAAGAGACGCCCACACCCCCTGATGTAATACGAAAGCGGTTCGGGGGAGAGTAGCATGAATGAATTAAAAAAAGGTGTTTTTTAAAAGTTACAACACGACTATTCAAATTTTTCATATACAGTAATGTAAATAAAGTTCTGGCCTAAACATTTTTGTAATAAAGGTAGCAAAAAGATATTAATTTTACAAATTCTATATTATTTCACGAAAGATATTTAATGTAAATAGTTTCACCTACTTTTATGTTTATTATTATTATTGCAAAATTTTAGCCAGCCATATATAGGGCTTTACATCATTAGAAAAACGGTTGCGCTAATATTTTGGTATCATGTTTTGTTAGTCTGGAGATCATGGAAGTGTATTGCAAATTATACTATATGGTACGTCAATACAATCTATTTGAATTGAAAGATGATAAAAAGAAATATTTTCTAGTAGTTGCTATAAAACTAGTACTTATATTTTTTTCTTATTCGTATGTATTATATACAATGCTTCTATAACACCCTGCTCGCCTGCCTTGTTTCAACTAACATTTTTAGTACACCGGAACAAAGGAGTTTAGTTAATAAAGGACTGAAATTTAAATCTAGTTCGAATTTGGTCGCCCTCTGGTGGCTGTTTCTTCTGGTTCTTCATAAGGCTAGAAATGTCTCCGTGTTTGCCTGGCCTGCTATTCGAGCGACGAAGTGATCCAGCTTTCCATCCATATTATCTGTGGTCGTTTTGGGAATCTTCTTTGAGTTGGTATATTTTGTTATGCATGTATTTGCTAATCTCTCTGCTCCCATTCGTTCCACATAATTATTTCATCCTATCTCCTTATCCTTCATCCGTTTCACTATGTCGTCTACTTTATATGTTTTTCTTATATCTATGCTTCTCTGTATGTCTCGTAGTGTGACGCCTAATATTGATTTACATTCTTTTTCTCTGTTGTCCTCATATTTTGCTTCCTTGCTTTAGCCTCTGCATGCGTTTCGTAACATAGTTTAAAATTGAACAAACCATTGATTTATGCATTTGCATTTTGCTTTCTATGCACGCATATACTACATATATGAAAATTTTAAGATTCAACTGTAACTTTGTTATTTTTGAAGATAACTGAAAAAATGCGTTATGACTAATTTTTAACGAGGAATTCAACATTTTGATTAAAAAATCTGTATAGTATCATATTTTCTAATTTTTCGTTTTCTCCTGATTCCAGCGACATAAATATATAAACTACTATTTTTAGTTTTTTACGAGATATTGCCAATTAAATAATTCAATCTAATTTCGGATAATATAGTCATTTACAATTTCTGTAAAAGTATATTTTACGGAAACTGCTCAAACTGCCTGAGAGAGAAGAGAAGTGGATTGAGGGAATCTATTTGTCTTGTACCTGTTGTTATATGTATGGATTGTGTGACTCATTCTGAGGTAATTTTATTTGTTTTCATAATGGTAAAAATGTATCGTTCTATTAAAAAAAAACTGTTCATTTCGGTTAAGGCGGTCGTAGATTTACGTTAACTGTAAAAAGTTTGATACAGTATTATAAAAATTTAACAAACGATCTCATTGACACAAGATAAATGCATCGAAAGTACAATTTTCCGAAACAACGCTCCAAACGACAACAATTTTCCGTAGAAAATCATATTTAAAATTCCGCAACTAGAACCGTTCATAAATACAAATTAAAAAATATTTTTGTAAAAAAGTTAAAATAACGAAACATAGCTAGAAAGGTAACTTAGTTTCATGTATTTGAATATTTAAAAGAGTATGTACACAAATAAACTTGTTAAAAATATTGCACTAATGTATAATAATAATAACAACAAATAATAAATAAACAAATAAAGACACAATTTAGACACAAAGAAAACTGTTTAATAATAAGCCGGAAAAGATTTTTTTTTGTAGTACTTTAAATGACAGAGAGGTGCTGATTTGTTTAAGTAGACTCACTATGTATAGACAGCTAAACACAGAATAGCTATAAACAAAACAGTAGCTAGAATTAAGCATAAGGTCAAAAAGAATTCTGCGAACAAAACAATTTACTTTACAATTTACATTCCTGCCAGCTTTAGACCAATGAATATTTTCGCACTTCAGCGCAGCAGTTCGCGGAGACACCTGTGAAAACTTTGTTACATTTAGTATGCTCCTTCCTCATTCAATATCCGAGGAAAACCTATAAAATGTGTTTATTACAGATGAAAATACTCCAAAAGCCACATGTTTTAGGAGTGAAAAATCATTGAGGCGTGGAGCAGGAGTCAACGTAAGTACCTTGTTTAGTAATACAAGAGGAACTAGAAAAATTATCTACTTAGCCACGAGAAAATTTCACACAAGTCTTACTAATTTAATTGTATGTTAAAATATATTTAACTTGATATCTATATTCGGATTATGGTGCTTGTTTCGATCGATAGAAGATGGAGTATCGAAGAAAATAAATAAAGTCAAATCTATCCACGAGAAGATGGTTACTGTATGTATACGGGGATGATTAATAGTGTATAGTGATTTTTTAATCTAAATAATTGAGTTGGGGTTGAGAATCCATACAAAGCGATACAAAGAACCAGAAGATCAGCGGATGCGAAGCCAAGGTGTTGAAGGATTTATATCTAAAACTGTAGCAAGTACCTCTTGGCTATCTGGACGTAAATGAGACCTTCGTAAGGTAGTTTTACAATTGTTCAGCAATACATTTGTTAGAAACAGTGCGGTAGTATCTGTTTTTAATTCAGAGGGCTTAGTTACACCTTGTCGATTAATATTTTCTAATATTCCGTAAACTAAAAAAACTTTTATTACAAGGGGATAATACAAAACTATTAGAAAATTACATACACGCGGCTGCGACTTTAGATTTCCAATAATATTCGAATACTATTACTTACGATGTTTGTTATACTTTTAAAATACATTAATAATTTACGTAAAGCAAGCCAACAGGGTTTCTAGGAAGGTAAGAACCTTTTACGGCAATGAATATACTTTACAAGGAAGCAGAGCATTTGATTGTATTATCACTGACAGACTTTTCGTCCCACTGCTGGGCCTCTACCACGTATTTCTCCGCAGCGATAAGATAGAAACACGGGGGACCTACAGTTTGACGTCGAATCCGAACAACAGAAATTCCAGAGAAGGTTTTTACCATTAGGATCCCGCGGTTGCAAACCAAATTGGGAAATTGTGTATGGTGGGTTGCAGACAAGATTTTTTTAATCTGCGTAGTAATGCTTAGGTTTGGAACCCAAGCCAGAATCAACGTTTTACTCAGAAAGCGAGCGCTCTACCAATTGAGCTATCACCACACCCCATTGTATACATGATCAAATTTGAAATGCCAACAATACATGTGGTGTTACAGGGAAAACTTTAGAATTAGTAGCATTTATCACACTAACTGTATATAGTAGAGAGCAATATTTTAGTGTACTACATATGTAAGCTGGAATACAAGAATTCTAGTAAATTTTAATTGCTTGTAGTTCACCTTGGGTCCGTCACACAAGGTACCATTTTGAGCCATACACTTTTTATTTTACATTTTAATGAAATACATGAAGTATAATCTGGTGCGTTTTTTCGGGATATTGAAGATCATTTCTTCTATCGATGCTAATAAGGAAAGCTCAACAGTGTAAAATACTTGCAATACTAGATTAATGGAACTGTACGGTAGATTAGGTAAGATTGATATACATTAAAGTCCAAAAAAAACACCCTTTAAAAAGGTTATGGATTTGTATTTGCCTAATTAACGTTGGGTTTTGGATAGTTGTGTAAATCTCTATTTATCCAACTTTGGCCTTAGAATTATTAGTCTAGAAATATTTAGAAGCTCTTACTAAAAATGTATTTCGCTGAAAATGGTATATATCATGGGGAGAAAACTACGTACCTTTAATTCCCAAAAAAGTATATTTGGTACACATTTTTGTAAAAACGTTTTTATCAATGGTCCTTGAAATGTTTCTGTGTGTTTAAAATTGAAACTACATTTAAGCGTAATCAACATTAGATAAGTATGTTTCAATTGCTCGGATGGGGGATTTCAAATTCTCTTTTCAAACATACTTTGCCTACTTCTAATACAAAAAAATTAATTTTAAAGGAAAATGCGCAAACGTATCTCTCTTATTTTTCTGTGCAAAAATTGTGATTTATTCACTTGGAAATTTACTTATCAAACACTATCTGACGTTGCCATATATAAGCGGAAGTAACATCAACTCTTTATGTTCTATTGTATTGTTTAAGTGATCTTTACTACCAAAAGAACTACAGACATTGAACTCTCATAGATCAGAATTGTCATTAATCCATAGACGTAAAAGTGAATGCAGTAGAAAATCTGTTGAAATGTGTAATTCATGTTTAGGACTATTTCAGCAATATAG